>WYDI02008642.1:0-51635 GCA_009867235.2 Psittacus erithacus | reverse complement strand
TCAACCTGTGGGAGTTGTATTCTTTCGATTCTCTTCCCCATCCCTCCAGGAGCCGGGGGGGGGGGGGCAGTGAGTGGGCTGCCTGGCAGGCCTTATACCACGACAGCGAAAATAGTATTAGCCCACATTACTAGGCCATTCCTTCACTGTATATATGGTATATATTTTAAAATAAAAGCTCTGCAGAAAAAAATGTAGGCACGTAAGTAGCAAACTTAATTTTCCATTGACGATTAATTAAGAGAAAATCAGATGAGGCTGAAATTTAAAGACTGTTTATGTAATTGCAGTTAGAAAGAAAGAACCGTCTTCTCTATGTCCCTCATCAAAGCAACTGTCAGAAGTGATTAGGGGAAGGAAAACTCAGCAAGTATGTCTTCTTTCAAGAAGCTTCTGTACACAGCACCAGAGGAGCACAGGTTTTTAATCCAGCTGAGCTGAGCACTGAGATCAACTAATAGCTGTAGGTATCTCCATGGAGGCTGTATCTCTCTGAACCTGCTCTTATCTACAGCCTCCAGGAGAACTTATCCAGACTCCTGGTTCTCAACCAAAGCCAAGCACCCATGCCCTAAGATCCCCTGCAGAAAGTTACTGCACAGAGTCACATCCATCATAACTGTACCCTCTGCTAAAAGGAAAAAAAGAAACAGGAGTTTATGGAGAATGCCCTAGAGTATTCAAAGATCATGAATACTAGAAAAGAAGTAGATGTTGAGCAATTCTTGACTTTAAAACCAAAATTTACTTTTAAAAGGAATGGAATTCCTAAATGGAATCAGGACAAGGAGATAAAGTAATCTTTTGCCCTTTACCAACCAGAGGTCTGTCCTAAGAAAGCTGGCTATTACTTGCGATTCTCCCTAGTATTGACTGAAGTTTTCCTGTTCACAGAGTCATGGCAGTAACTTGTTTGCCTACCTCATCTAGGATGTATTATGATGCTATATATATGAAGTTTAAATGCTATATCTATTAATATACAATATTTAATACAGGAAAGATACAGAGAAAATTTTTGCTTATGAAAATGCAAGATAATATTTCACTCCACAACAATGAACACAAGTTATCTTCTCTGTTAATAGTACATACAACACTCACTGAGCAATCAGAACCCGGACAGAAACCTGTAAACACAGTAGTGGAAGGCTTCTGTCAAAACAAAACCACCTGAGGTGGTTTTTACATTCTCAAAGATCAGTTTCCAAAAGAAAACAAAACAAAACCACACCAAACAAACAACGTAAAAGTTTGGCTATCCTTCAGTCCATCAGTCCAAAGCTCTTCTTACTATTCTGATCTAGCCTGCAGAGTAACCATTCAACCAAAGGGTTACAATTTGCTTCATGAACTTACTAGCACTTAAGCTCTTGCTTCCCCATTTAACACAGCAAGCCTTCCCATGTACTTTATGACTTCATTCTCAAATGGCACTCTTCTTCAGATAAGATCCACTTATAAAATTTCAGCGCAGGAACAGAATTATTAAGATAAAGGAAAACAGAAAATTTCTTTTTCTCCTGCATCTTACTTCAGTACAGTCTAATGAAAATTCATAGAACATCTGTTCATTTATAACTAAAACAATTTCTACCTTGGAATTTTCTTTCTGCTTAAAAGATTTTACACAGCTCATTATATTTAGAGATTCTCCCAGGGATTATACTCAATCATCCACTTCCTTGTGCTTTTTGCCATCAGATATTACTAGCCTTATTGCTTCCCACGCTTCTGAAAATCTGTTGTCCTTTTCTGTCTCTCTAACACAAGCCACAGATTCTTCTTTCATAGTTCCCTGACATTTTTCAGGTCAACATGAAGAGCCATCTGTTCTCCTTGGCAGGTAATTCCTATTCTTTCACTTTAAAAGGAATGCTTTTTACACATCAGCCTTGAGCTTCAGGAGTCTCTTCATATTTTAACTTCAAACTTTTTTTATGATGTCCCATTCATCATCTTCATCAGACTTACAAGTTATAATAAGTCATAAGGTAAAACTTGTATTAGTCTTGTATTTGCAGGTTGTGGTTGGAATAATTTATGATGCATTTTGTAATGCATGTTCAAACTGAAAACTATTTTCAAGGACACTCAAAAGTCTATTTCTCAAAAAATTTGCTTGTTTGTGGTTTTAATTCTTAAAACAGAGAAGAAATGGTATTATCTGGTCAGCATATAAATGCTTCCAGACATTTTCCTGCAAACCTTGCTCTCTCTTTCTCCAGATCTCAAGTGAGACAAAGAAATGTGACTGGGAAGATTTTATGGAAAAAATCCCACCACACAACCAACATGGATATAAATAGGTAAGTTCATTGTGAGAAAAAATAAATAAATAAAAAAAAAATCATAACTATTTTAAGCCTTTTAATGACACCACAATACACCCAACCAAGTAATTCAACATTCTTGAGGAAATAGTGAGAATGATAGTCACAATTCTAAATAAAATAATACAGGAGAATTGTATTTTTTTCTATACTAAACACAAAGTTACACTTGAACTGAGTACCACCAGCTGTCTCCAGCTATGCTTGTTTCTACACAACTGCATTCAATGGCTCAGATAGAACAAATAATTCCTGTGCAGATCCTTTCAAAACCACACTATGTGATAGTATAAAGCACAGGCTTTACAGCAGCGAGGGTCAGAGTCTGAGCTCTTTTTAAACTATACGATACAACCAGAACCAATATAGTCACATTTAGATGCAATTAAGTTCCCTCGCAGAGCTGTTGATTAATGCATATATTAATTCAGAAGGCTAAGCATACAAATGGAATAGGTCCAAATGGAATAAGGTAAGCAAAAATTTAGGGAGCAAAAAGCATATAAGCGAAACAGAATTCTGAAAAAGCTATAGTAACCTCAAAGAGAAAGGATGTGCTAATTCAGATTACTCTCATAAAGAAGCATTGCTAGCATTGTAGGAACAGATGTACAGTTCATCACAGAGAAATGACCACAACATCTACTCAGTTAATTGAATGCCTCAAGTGGTGCCCTCATTAACCATAACATCCGCTGTGGACTTCACGGAGTGTGGAGGACACCTTGACAAATTAAGGTGTCTGATTTCTAAAAAATGTAAATTTGGGTTAAAGTGAGTAGCATCAGAATTACTTAAAGTTCTAATTTAGTAGACATTGCAAAAGACTGTAAAAGAATTGAGACTTATACTGGATGTTCCCAGGGATCTGTCTCATCCAGGAAGCTCTGTTTAAATACAAGGCAAATAGCAACTTTGTAGTTTATTGTAGACCTCTCATTTGGACTGTTTGTTCATTTGGATTTCAAATTTATTAAAAGAAAATTCCATGTAAAATTTAATACCTCAGTAATAAGATGTTAGCTAAATATTGTGACAATTAATTAAACAACAACACCATTAGGCACCAATAACCATGAACAGGTCACACAAACTTCAGCACTTTTTTGTGGATTTACACTACCTTGACTTATTGCAGAAAGTCGCTTGGAAAAACTTTATTCCCAGTTTCAATTTTTTTCCTTAAAATCCCACAATCTTACATGATTGTCAAACTACGATTGCTAAGACCCATATTTACTTTATATGACAATCACTGTCTTGATATGATGTGATTCTGCATAGGGTTAGCTAGTTTTGCAAGAAAAGTATTTTTTCCTAATAAAATTACTGCATTAATACTGGGGATCTCACAACAGTAAGGCTCCCAAGAGTCCTCAAGAGAGCAAAACCAGTGTTTTCGTGTTGCTGAACTGGGCTACAGACAACAACTTCTTGACACAGGCACGAATAACTCATATTTTATCACATTCAGAAGACAACCAGACACCTTCCCTGAGATGCTGTTAAATGTAACAGAGTTTCTTTATTGCTAGGAGTCTGTAGAAACACCAAGTCTATGAAGTCGGAAGTGCACTTTTGTTTCTAAAACATAGGGTAGGCAGCATTTATTCTCTGAAGATTTCCAACAGATGATGTAAAAAGAAACTCCTATTTCAGATGGCAACAGGAATGAGGCTTTGTATTCTATTTTACTTAAATTTAATTTAAACCTTCAGAGTTGTTTCCCATTCTTCCCAGTATACTTTTATATTTTTCTTCTGTAGATTTCCTTCCATGATAGGACAGCCACTGCCAAAGGACTTTTACTGACCCCTCTGCTTTGAAAGCTGCTAGAAGCCCTAATGCATTCTCTATCTTGCTTTTTATCAACAGAGAAGCAAGTTCCTTTACTCAAAACTCAGAGGAGTAATTGGCCTCAATTAAATACTGGCAAAAAGCCCAAGTCTGTTGAAAGCATTCACAAAAAGATCAGTTGTTTACATCAGGCTTTTCAGAAAGGTAAATGAGGATGGTTTGTAAGTTAAAGGATAGAAAAAAGCGGGGCAATCAACCTCGGAGAAATTTGACATAACCACCTGGAAGCATCCTCTGCAGAGCTTCTGCTTACCCAATGCAAATTGCTCAAAAGGCAGAATGGAGGCAGCTACTGTAAGTCTGCTTGACCCAGAGAGATTCCCAAATAGTACTCAGTATCAAAACCAAAATTTATGAAGCAAACAAAATTAATTCTCGTAAGTGAAAGAATGAAGTGCAACTCACACAGACAGGGAAAAGAGCTATACATGATGGGAACAAGGAAGCATGCTGACAACAGCTGATCCCAAAACTAGGCAGCTCCTACAGTTTCAAGTTAGCTTAGCATGGCAGAGCTGTAAGATTTTATTAAAAAGCCTATAGGAACTAAAGAAGAGCATAAACAACCAACCAAATTTTCTATCTGGGCCTTTTCTGAATTCACAGAGATAATTTCGTAAATTTGAGGATTAAATAAATTCCGATGGCAAAATGATTGTGATTTAAGACAAAATAAAGACCAGCAGAAGACCACAAATAAACTTTCCTCAAGGAAAAAGGGCCACTTAGTTCATAGTCAAGCTGTCAGAATGAAAATGCTCTTTGCACTGAATACATAAAATACAGAAAACACGTCCTGAAGCAGAAATGCAGCTTACCATTAAGTCAAAAAGCCTGTAAGCCAAAACTCAACAGCAATAGAAAAAGAAAGTAAAAAAATTAGCAATTTTAGCAACCCTCTACAAGAAAGCACCATAATCTGACAAAGCTAATGCTTCATACACACCATCTTTCATCACTTATGTCCAAATTACTTTGTTTAGAAAGATCATTCTGCAAGATTCTAGCAAGTGGGCACTGCATGATCATCATTCCACTCCAAAGTACTGAACAGTACTGCCTGGGACATGCACCTGAAAGCAAACAAGATATTTAACATAAGTAGTCAGAGTTGGACAAAGCCCATAGGAGCAAGAGGAAATTTAAAAGCAGTCAGGAGATTAAGCTCATGGATAACAGGCACTAGCAAAGGAATATGTGAATTTAACATATGACTAATAGCAAACTGAAAAGATACAAAAATGCTTTACTACAAAGCAAAGCAAACCTTGTACTCAGCAAAGGAACTGCTTGCCTTGCAGGGGCAAGAGAACAAAAGGGTAAGAAATGTGAAGAGCTTTTCAGGTAACACAGAGCTCTCAAATGAGAGACACAGACAGCTGCTGAAGTTAAACCACCCAGAAGTAAAGGGCAAAAGGGTGATGGACTGTCCTTCATTTCTATTTAAATGTCAAAAAACCCTCAACCAAACAACACAGAAACCAGTGTCTTTAAGACAAGATGTTTTTGGGGATGAATGCAGATTAATATCTTTCTATGATACTCAATACCATAGCATAGTCATTCAAGTCCATTCTGAAAACAGGCTGCTTTGATATGCTATGAAACTTTTCTTGCACAAACACACACACGCCCTCCAGGCCCTACCAAATTCTTAGTTAAGTTCTGTTTCTTAACTGAGTAGCAATTAGGGGCTAGAGATCTACTGCAGGGAAACAAGATTTTGAGCCTATAGACAGCGCTACACAGGACCTACAGAAATGAAATACATACTTGAGATATTTATTACCTATTTGTTAGATATGTCAAGAAAATAAAGAGCCAGCTATGAAAAGAAAACAAGTTACACCATTTTCTAGCACTGAGCCACATTTTTCTATAACAAAGAAGCTGAGTGTCTGGGAGTACATCACAGGAGGTATCACACAGAAAAGTGATCACCAGTTTTGACAGCTCATATGCCCTGTGTATAAGTAATTGACATCCATTTGGGGGTTTACTGGTTGGTTTTTGGACATATTTCTCTTACTTTTTGCTTACTAATTAGACATTTGAGAGTAAGAGCAACCTGTCATCTTCATTTCAGTCAATAGCTTGAAGCAGGGAAAAAAATAAAAAAGGAAAAAAACTCAACATGACAGAAACCAAGACCATAACCATATGTTTCTAAGAACACCAAGAAACAGAATATATGGCCTTTGTGAGTTTTGTACTGTGTATCTACAGAAAGGGAAACAGCAAAATGGAGATCTTGAGTTAGGGCCCATGTACCTCAGCTTTTTCCCCTATATCTATTGTGGCAAAGCACCTTTGCCTTCTGGAATCTGCAGTATGACAATTACTGCAATATGAAAGACATTTGTGACCAAGTGAAAACCAAAGGAGCATTTACAAGCCTTAGTGCAAGAGACAGACAGCAGCACTGTAAAATCAAAACAACAGCAACAACAAAACCCCCTAAAACCAACAAAACCCAAACAAAAACCACAAACACCTCCCCCCTAAGATGAAACCCAAACAAATAAATCTCAATCACACACTAGTTTACCATTACTTCTAGAGCTGATTAGCTGAAGTCGTAAAGTAAGAGCAGAATTTTCCACACTTTCTCATTTCCCTTGCAATATATTCTTCAAGTTATGATGCGGTTTAATGGAATTGTTCAAAATACAATTTAAAAAGAAAATACAAACACCAGTAAAAATTACCTTCTAGAAACAATGACCTAAATGTAAATTAAACAGAAAAGAAACCCACAAGAAACCCAAGCCCTTACCTTAAGGGCACATTTTTTTCCCTCCTCTCCATAGTACCTAGTACAGAAACAAATTCTATTTTATAAACATCCATCTGGGATTCAGGATGTTTGACTGCATTTTTACAACATACTGAAATGAAAGTCAGTAGTCTATTTTAGCAGTTGGTACAGTTCTATGCTTGGAAATTTATCATAGTTTGCCATGTAATTTAAGCACTCAGTTTCCAACAGCTACTGCTCTCAGCCTGGGGAGGCAGCAAGGAGAAAAACAACTGCAACAAATTACACATGATGAATTTTTAGTAGCCTCAATATGGTTCTTTTTGTGTCACTAGGAGACAGGATACTGTGCAACTGACTGCCTGAGAGAAGATTAACAAACTGGGCAGTGAAAATAAGAGTCTATGTGGAAGGTGACCTTCTGAGAAGAGGTATTCCAGCCTCTGGCTAGGATGAGGAAAGGCTATGACTGCTACAGAGTTGTATTAAAAGCAGCTTATCATTCAAGTCTGAAAGAGAGTTGCTCTGGCAACTTTGCTTTGTATTGAGTCATCTGCTACTGCACTTATGCATTTGTATGCCTTTGACATATTTTCTTGATTGGACTTTTCAGGAATCCAGTGTGGGGATACTAAGTCTTTAATCCTACATCATAAGACAGATACCAAGCTACTTAATTTTACCAGAATGACTTCTGCTCCAGGACTGCAAAGGATCAAAAGCACGGGAGGCAGTTTTATGAATGTTTTCTTGGACTTCAGCAGAATTTAGGCACCAGAGTCCCAATGTACTTATCCATGGGCTGAAATAGCCTGTCCTTGTCTGGGAACTGGTGACAAAACAAAAATATCAAAAGACAGTTTTGCACTCTAGCTACTCAACTGTGCATTGTTTTAGAATAACAGATCTTTATGTCTGTCAGTAGCACCTGTGGAAGAATCTCTGCAGGACATTATTGTGTCTTCCAAAGCACTGGATGAAGTGATTCACGTTTTTCTCATATTATGTTTAGAAGAAACATACAGCAGCTTACATGGATATGTTCTGCCTCAATAATGTGTTTTAATACCTTGTTATTCCAGCAGAAAGCTTTAATTAGTTTAAACAAATGAGTGCCACACAGCATACTGGATGCAAGAACACTTATTTCTTGAGGCAGGTCTTTCGGCACCAGTTTCCTTCAGGATGTGTATGACCTCTCGATTTGGATTCAATACTTTAAGGAGACAGCCAATCTTTAATGTGTTATTTTCACCCTCCTCTCTCCTAGCTGCAACTCTTGACAAGGCAACAGAAAAACAAGATGATGACTTATGAAGGATTTACAGATAGGTCAGGAAGGAAAAAAAAAAATTACAAAATAAAAGGACAAAGGCAGGAAATGGAGAAGTAGTAACTAGTCAGACATCACAGCCGAGGATGGTTATGGAGGAGCCCTTTGGGGTCGGTGCTGAAGCTCCTAATGTTCAACACATGCATAAGCAAGATCTGTTCATGATATTCAGTGAAAGGTTAGTGCAAAAACTGCAGAAGTACTACACGGAACTGAGTGACACAGGGATGGTGATGAAAGACACCAGGCAGATGAAACACAGCCAACTTAACATGAGGCAGGTAGGAAAACCAGCTTTATCTCACACCACAGAGGGCTGAACCAAGGCAGACTTCAATGACCAAAAATGGAAACACATTCTCATAATTCATACTTCTAAGAAAATATTAGCTTAGTGGCACTTAAAAAAAAAAAAGGGCAAACAAAACAGAATTATTACAAAAATATTACAGAATCAAAGTGCAAACATAAGAATGTTTGTACCTTTTTAAGTACTACAAGATGCCCTGGGTTCTCTAGGTGAAAAAGGACAAGTAGAAAACAGCAAAACCCAAAGCACTCAACTATATGTGAATAGGTGCCTGCACTACCTGAAGAAACCACTGTGAACTTCAAAAAAAATATTCTGAAATCGTAGTATATAGTATCAGTTTTGTCAGTTCAAACATATCCTACAGGAAATGGCCAAAATAAGTGATGCTTAAATGGATAGAGATAATTCAGCTAATTCAGAAGATTTAAGCTGAGCACTATTTATCCTCCTAGCTAATGGCCTTCATACAAATTGATTACTTACAGTGTCAAGATGAATATTTAGGAGAATTCTATCACTTTTTGAAGGGCAGTTTTTTCCCCTGATGAAAATGGACATCTTTTCCTAAATGTAACTTGATTGACAAAAGCATTTTAGTAGCCTAGTTGTGAAAGAACTGGCCTTATTCCTACACTGTCTCAAGAGGATGAAATGTCAATTACTGACACAGTAAGACACTGTACAGACAACAGGTAAGTAATTTAATAGATCAGCCCAGAACTTCCTGTAACAATATATACAGTTGAATTAGTTTCTCATAATAGACTACAGCGGTTATTTGAGGAGCTTCAAGCACTTCATCTGTTAAGTCTTCATGGGGGCAGGAATGCCCTGCTGTTCCCATTCACATCTGTCACTCAGCATTAAATTTTCAGAGCACTGTGAATATAGACACAGGATACATGGCGACACTTGGATTCACCTGCGTGCGGTAAAACGGAGAGGGCCTGAATTGCAATGAAGTTTCCGAAACCAGCAGTCGGGGTAACTGATGCATCAAACTGAAAAGGAGAGGTGACAGTCAGCCACCACCAGCATTTCAGTCCTCCCCAGCCAGAATTTTAGTTACTGCTGTAACTCTGTAAACACAAAACCACAAGCAGTCCATTTTTTTCAGGCTTAAATATCTCCTCATTGTATTCTAGAAAAATCATGAGTTTGATAATTTTGCCTTCAGTCTTAGAGCTTCAGAGAGCTGAGAGTTAAGACATGACACAATGCCGTCCCCTAACCCTTTCTCTTGGTCTAAACTCTTCACTGGTATGGATTTGTCAATGGCTTTATGCCAAGGATAAATCTAGTATACAATAACATGTATCACTGTATCAGATGTATCAGTCTCTGTGCATATACGCACATTTTTATACGCTAGTGTCCCTTGCACTCTTCTTTCCCCTCCGTCTTCCCTCCTCACCCTCACTCTCCTGGCCATGTGCAACTATTTTACTTTAGGTAGGGTTTTTTAGTTTTATTTTCTATTTTCCTTTCTCTTTGGCATTAATTTGCATCTAATTTTCTTTGGTTGGTTGCATTTTTTAAAGTTATTTAGCTGATTGCAGAAATTAAAAATCTTCTTGTCATCACTTAAAAGCCCTGCTGCCTTTTCAGGGATCCAGAGGAGTTGCGCACACAGACTACTCGGAAAAGTTAAACATTAATTAGTCAGTAAGGTGGAATAGTGAAAATTAATTCCCAGTCTCTGCTGAGACCCTTTCATTCAGAATTAAAATAGACCTTGTTTGGTTTAATTTCCTTGAGAAATGAATTATGCTAAACTGAAATAAGGTCACTTCAGTTCTGATTCTTCTGAAATGTAGCAGTTTTACTTAATTTGAATTAAATCTGCACATGAAGACAATTCCTTAGATTTCTCTTATATTGCAATTCATTTCCTGAACTGATAATGGAAGAAGTTTACAAAAGTTCAGCTGCAGTACAGCAATTCAAGAGCACCTTATCATCAGTGTTTAGTATTTGTTTGTCTGGAAACAAACATGATATTTTTGGGTAACTCACTAAACGTATACAATTATTAGATCCATATTTACAGTAATTAATTTCAGATGCATTTTCTACAGAAAGTCCTACAGATTTTATAGTCATGGATTCCAGAGACATCACTGCTAGTAAATTAAAGTACTGACTGTACCTGACATAGATGACCAAATATAAGCACATTTAAAACTTGCAATTGAAAACAAAGAAAGGTTAAAGATGTAAAATGAGGGGTGTGTTTAAAAATGGATGTATTTATACATTTTGAATATGAATATTTACAAATGTAAAAATCATAACTTTTCCATAATCCAGGATAATCTAAATAATTAACATAGCAGTTACTATATGTACTTGATTCAAAACTAAGTTGAATTTTTTGCTCAAAGCTGGATGCATCTGAGTGCATGTACCAGTACCACATTTGACCAGCAACTGCTCTCTCAAGTGCTGCAAAACCAGAGCCTGAGGCTCCATATCTGCGGAGACAATCTGACCTGGGATTTTTAAGAAATTCTCCAGCTAATGAAAGGAAAGGTAAGCATTACTCTGAAGAAACTACAGACAAACTTTTGAGGAGTAAATGACATAAAAGCCCAAGTCCTATTTTCTGAGATGACTAAGGAATCTATCTTCTGACGACCTTTACAAATACTGTCATAAATCACATATGTATGATCAACTAACACGTTTTTCCTGAAACTAACTGGAGTTTACCATGGCCATACACAGACAGGCCTGCATGTTACAAATGCTAAATGCTGTTTGATTTTAATCACATGCCTCATAAAAGGGATTTAATAACAAATTTGCTAATCAAAAGCAGACTATCAGAGACACAAATTATAGTACCTACTTTCAGATTTATTCAAATTCCTAAATTAATGAAGTATGGGTGCTGATGAAAACAGACTTCTGTGAGCGTACTTATATTAAAAAACCACATGGCATGATTCTAATAGTTAGGCTGTAAAATGCTGTCTTAAAAAGAAAAAACTGTCAGTTGACTTTATTTTTCTTTCTTATAACTCCATGCAAACTACCCATTTTAAACTATTCATGATTGGAGGAAGAGGCTCAGGAGAGATGATTTAGTTGAAAATAAGTTTTAGGAAGAGGCAGAGGTTGCAACTGTTAAATACTCTACCATCCTCTGAAGCAGTGATGATATCCTAACTGCAGAAAAGTTTTATTTCAACATTAAAAAACATAATGATTGTGTTGGTTCAGACTAAGGATCCATCTAGCACAATATCCTGTCTTCAGCAGGAGCTATTAACATATGCACAGAGAAGAGAAGGACAAGCATATTGAATACTCTCCCCTAACGCTTTCCCAGACATGGATTATCTTCATCTCGGGGATTTCTTACATATGCTACAGTTAATCTAGTTAGTGACTCCCAAAAGATTTGTCTTCCAAGTGCTTGCCCAGCTTGTATGTCTGAACTCATGCAGGACTTCTTGCATTTACTCTTCAGTAAGGAGTTTTATAGGTTTCAAAACTGACTGGCAATGGCAAACCCACCACCTATCCATTTAGACATAAAGCTCATTTTTCCCAGCATGCACCACTTTACATATTAATCTACACTGAATTTTATCTACCATTTTACTGTCTTTGAGAATCATTGCACAAAATCTAGCTATGATAGAAGGTTCCTATAAAACAAACTCAACCAACCAAAACCCAGTCTTTGTGCTCTAAGGTAGTATTTATTACAGTTTACATCCAAATTTCTACTCTTAGTATACTCTATTCCTTACTGCTTCTATACTCCAAGTTACTCTATACAATGGTTGAAGGAAAAGTAAGAACAGTTAAGAACTCCATTATATCACATAAGGCTGAGATGTCTTAACATTACCATTTCCTAACATTTTGTGTGCATAATTTGGTAACTTTCTAGGAGTTCCTTTAAGAAGACTTTTAAGCATAATGTCAAGAGCTGTATCCTACATACAACTGAAATTCTAATATTTTCTTTACAAATTATGTCAGCAGTCTGGACTCTTATGAATGGACAGAATGTAGGACTTCCAAAGGCAGATCATTAAGAATGGCTATGGGATGCTTCTCAATGTGTCATTTGTAAGAGAAGCTGAACTGTATCTTTCATTATAATTAAGATTCAGATTTGGAATGAGAGAATAAAACCTCAGACTTTTCAAAGGAAATGCTATGCAGCATGGTAACTTTGTCCTTTTCCTATTAACATAGCACAAGAAACCTTGAAACTTTAATGATGACTCTTTCGGAAGGACCTGGAAAAAAAGGGTTTTTTAAACTAGGTTATATGATGGAGTTAATATGTTAAAAATATGAGACATTTGAGTGACATATTTAAACATTCAGGAAAATAGCTTTAAAGATAAGGGTACTGCCTTTAGATCCTCTACTTAAAGATATCCTTCCACCCACACGAATTTTTCACCACTGCTTAAGTCTTCTGAAGGCATATCTACCATATGCAGGATTATAAAAGCTGAAGCTGAAATATTTTTTACACAACGCTGAGTTTTGCAGATATTGCTTAAAGGAAGAGAGATGTATGCAAATTAACAGTGGTTTATCATCATACATTTTCTAATTAATTAGATTACTTAAAATGAGTGATCTAAAAAAAAAAAAATCACTGGCAGTTCACAGTAGGTCTGTGGCTGCAGCATGAGAGGTATATAGCTAGGATTGGGTTTTGGGTGAACAAAGGAAATATTTGTAATCTGCTCCATCTTGAAGCAGAACATAGCATAAACACACCAAATTATGGCATTCTCAGCATTTCCCAGAATTTCTGTTAAGCTAACTGCTGCTAAATTCAATACATCTAGTCTTTGCCTCAGAGTACTGTCTCTCTGTATCCACCACACCCTTCAACAAAATGATTTCTCTCTGAGGCAGACTAATACCAGGACTGCACCAGAAAAAGTTGTCAATGCTAATCAGGAAATTGAGAAAGTATAAAGTACAATGCAGAACTTCAAATGAAATCTTGATTGGTTTCTTTAAAATTAATGAGGCTTCTTTTCCTAAACCAGACATGGCAAATATTTTACCCTTGCACATTAGAACTTGTGCAAGAGAACACTGCATCTCTGTAGATGAAAAATATCTGAGACCCTAGAGGTTCAAACTACCTCACAGGCAACAGACAAAGGATGCAGACCTTAAAACTGGAATTCTTTTCCATAAAAAAAAAAAAAAAAACAAAACAAAAAAAAAAAAAAAAACACAAAACACCCCAACCAAACCAAAAATCAAAACCCAAAAAATTAATCAGGTTCATGAACAATATTGATTTAGGATCAGAAGTAGTACTTCAGCAACACTGAACAAAAACAGACAGTATCTGGAAACATATAAACCCTTTGTTTCCCCATGAATGTTGACATTTTGACATTTTAGCTTTTTCATGACGTCTTCAAGCTACAAGCGCCTTTTAAAAAAAAATTTAGATACTATTTGCATAAAAAGGGGAACATCCTGTTCATCTGCTCTCTGTCTCATTATTTAGGATTATTTATTTTAATTTATTCTACTTTTCATATTGTTTTACATGTATTTTCAGTAGCAGTTATTGGAACATTATTAACCTGCATTCAAAAATGGTAATTCATCTTGGAATTATCATGGAGTGACCTGGAAAGCATTCATAATAAAATGCTTTCTCAGGCAGAGACAGACTTCAGGCACTGGTAGGCAGGTGAGCTACAACAGTCACAGGAGTACTGTTCTGAGCGCCTGAATGCCTCTGCTAGTGCTTCCCATGCTTTCAGGTCTATGCTTAGATGGCATCTTCCTCTTGGCAGTGGGCTAGAAAAATATTCCTGTACAGAAACAGACACAATTTAATACTAAAAATTACCTTCTGGTAATCTGCTTTCCCAAAGTGCCATCAGAAAGTACGTTCCACATTCACAAATAGATCTTTTTTCAACTAAGAACACTCTACACCAAACAAACAAAACCAAACAACAATCCATAGCTTAATCTACATAAACCTAGAAGAGTGAGCTTACTTCAGTTTGTTGGAAAGAGACTGCAATTCCACAGGCAGATTTCTTCTTTTTCTTCTTTCTTTGTAAATGTATATGCTAACTCTGGATTTGAATCTGTCCAGGAAATCTAGCCTCCTTTATGACATTCAATATGCAGGCGTTTAATATGAACATGCCTGAAAATTATATACTTGTGAAAATTTACCACTGAAGTCAGTGGCAGTTTTGTTTCTATCATCTCTTTAATCCCCATACTTTACCAGTTGTGACAGTTAAGAAAAGTTTCCCAGCCGTTGCTCCAAAATTTTTTTGCATGTTCCAAAATAATTTTTGACCTATTTCTGGATCTTGTTATTATACAAAAAAATCTTGCACATTATACAAATTCACATTGCATCTGAAAACTGAAATGTTCTCAATAGCAGCACTAAGTTCCTTATGACAATGTTTCTAAGACTGGGCACTTCCAATACACCTCCAGAGGCAGCAGGCAATAAAGTAGGAATTGGTATGACATTTGAAAAACGCTGTCTTCAAGCATTTGACGGAGTATGTTTCACTTGTAGAAACACACCAACCCAATAGATAGCAGAAACTGTGGAAAATGAAAAACTCCTTTTCAACACTTTTACTACATTTTGCTGTCAAACATAGTAACTTGCTGTAAAACAAAGGAAGAGATTTAGATGTATTCAGACAGAGACTGCCACTTAAAATCCATTGTAAAGGTTTAGGCAGCATTCACCTTCAAGCAAGGGGGGAGTTTTATTAATATTACTTACAGCTGAGTTGAATAATTAAACAGAAGTCCATGTTTATGAACTATCACAGAGACCTATATGAGATAATTATTTGAAATATTGAGATTTACCACAGAACAGGTCTGTAGTGCTGCAAATGGTTATGAAATGCAAGCAGTAAACCCAGCAATTATCAGTGACTTCTTAGCTGGGGCTATAGCCAGTAAACCCTCTCTTGTTTTCTAATCACTGTAATCACACCAACCGCAGCAGAGCTTGTGCCAATCTGTATTGATGTAGATTAAGTATACATTCAACATGCCTACCCATACAGAAAGGAGGAATGGATTGGATTCAGTGCCTGTGCTTTCAACAATGCATAGTTCCAAATTATCAAGTATAATTTAAACATTAAAGAACACCTGAAAAGAAAAAAAAAACCAACCCAGGAGCCAAATTGTGTCAACAAGGAAGCTGAATTGTGTTCACCATCGTGCTCCTTAGTAAACATTTACATTTTGAAAATAATTGGCCACTTGAATGAGCAGATTGCCTGGTTGTAAAAAGCTAAATAAGCACACTTTTTATAGGTTGATAGCTATCATACATTTTTAAAATACTCAAGATATAAACCTTTAATATACAAATTAAAGTGTAACATTCTAACACTTTCAACTAGGCTCTCTCATTCATCTTCATTAATTATCGACTGATTACTAACATAATAAATTATGCATTGGGTTTTGCAGAGGGAACAGTAACTGGTAGCAAGTAGACTGGGTTATGCAAGAACCGAACAGTGGAGCTATACCTTTCTTAGCCTTTCAAATACGATCACATTTTATCTTATTTGCTACATCATTTGACACAATGAAGTCTATTAACCTAATAACAGCCCTAAAATACTGTTGCCTGTAGTAAAAACAAGCTGAAAGTTTCCTAGGAAGTGTCTCAGTTCTTCACAGCTCCTAAGCATGTGTCTGCGGTTGTTTGCTTGTTTCCTTTAGGGAAACATGCTTCACACAGAATCAATCACAGAATGGTTTGGGTTGGAAGGGGCCTTTATAAACCATCTAGTCCAACCCTCAAGGTTGCAAGGGGTTTCTACCATCCACATACTCCACACCCCTGGAGTTTCATAGAATTTGTAAAAACAGGGATTTTAAATCTCAAATTTATCAGCCTTCACTGCACCTCCTGAGCCTCCTCATGACCCTTCATTTCATACCACTCCATCTGGTTTTCCAGTAACTTAGCACTGAAAATGTGCTTTTCAATTATAAATGAAAAAGAACTTCTTTTAGTAGTAAGATAAGAATCAGTATCCACAACAATTCCTAAAAATGGTTTGACCTATGAGCTTAGAAAGCTTGCAGTACAAACATCAGTCTGAAAATAACAGTGTGCATCATTTGCCAGTTAGGAAAGGAAAAGCTTGGATGACTTTGTGAAAAAGGAGTACTGGTGTTCATTTCTAACACAGCTTTCTTCTTGCATCGTATATTATTTAATTACCATAGCAACCCACAGAAGTAAGAAGCCAGAATTTTCAGAGAAATATGAACTGATGCACAAAAGAAACCACAACAGACTGGGAACAGAACAGGGAAATTCTATGTTACTGGGCACTCAAGGTTACTAAATAGCTGTATCAGATTTCCACAAGTTAAAAGCATCCTATGAAGTACTCATTGCCAATGTTGATGTCATGATCTTTACAGCATTGTAACCCCAAATTTGATACACTGCACGCATCAATACTTTAAATTATTACTGAAGAGTCAACTTTACTCTCAAATCTTTTCATCAGTGCCTAAGTTAGGGGTGGGGTAGAGAGAGGGCACAACACAACGTGACAAAACACAATAACAAAAGAAAACATCAGCAGAAACTTTCAGAATACTCGTAGTAAAATGAATTCTCAATAACCATGTCAGTATAACTGGTTATTATCTGCTGGTGCTGCACTTGCACCTCTGCTTGATGATATATCTGAGGGGAAAAAAAGAAATTTGAAGTTGCGATGGAAGCACAATTATATTTTATAAGTACAGAATGACATCATGTGAGCTATCACATTTGTCAGCTGTTGGGAAGAGATATAGAAAATGCTGAATTGTGAGAAAAGTGTATTTTCCAAAGTGCTAAGAGGAAAACTACACTGTTCAGTCTAGCTTAGAAACCTTATCTGGTACTGCACAATTTGTCCAAGGTTACAGAAAAAAATACCCAAATTTGACAGCCAAATATATTTCAAATTCTTTAAGGGCAAAAGCACAAGGTTTAAAGTTTGCAGCAAGATGCTACAACATTATATTGACATTTTGCAGTTGATTTACATCCTAAGATAAGCAAAAACAGGCCTCTAGGAATGTAGTCTGCTTGTCAAAGCAAATCAGTTCAAGAAACAGTGGAAATAAAAAGATCAGTCTTTTAGAAGCATCATGCGGATAGTCTGAATTACCTCCAGCATACACAGGTACACAGGTAAAAGCATGTAAACTCACGTTCCCTTTTGGACTCAGGTGTGTAACAGCTTAGAGAACATTACACTCCGTGAATACTGAAACAAGAAAACGCTATATATTCTGCTCTTATTATGTTCAGCCACAAAATAGTTCACAGATTTCTGCTGTATTATTATTTACAAGCTAAAAGGAATCATAACATAAACCAGCGCCATCATTAGGTTAACCTTAGGCAGTTCTCCTGTTATCATGCTGCAGAGTTCGACTACAAAGAAAAACAGTCATTACCTGTGCGAAGAGAACCTGTGATTAGCCTGAGAAGGTACTCGGCAAATTTCAGTATTTCACGCTTACACCGCTTCCTGCAGCCACTCATCTTAGGCAGTACGGCGCTCCTCCGGGAAGGGCCCGGACTGCCAGCAGATCGGACAGTGTCTGCCAGCAAACTTCTGAGGCAGTTTTCCGCCTCGCAACTCCTCGCCGCCAAGCAAACTCCTTCGATTTACCTCTGCTATCTGCAGCAGCGACCGTCAGCGGCGGGCGCCTGGCGCTGCCACAGCGCGGCGCAGCACCCGCGCCCCGGTCCCGCGCCAGGCGCTGCCCGCCGCCGGCTCCGCGGCCGCGCAGCCCGGCGAGCGGGAGGGGGAGGCGGGGCTGGGCCGGTTGTCCTCCCCGCGCAGGCACACACCCGGATGCGCGGTATGTCCGCCGTGAATCAGCTGCGGGAGCCAGCCTGGGCTCAGCACCCCACGGCTTCCGAGCTGCGAGGGGAGGAAAAAACCCACCAAAACCCCATCAACAGCAAATCCTCAAGTAGTCAGAAAGCATCCCTGTGCCAGGTACCGCATCCCGCTGCTTAGGGGCAGAGTAGGGGAGTGCCCGGCCTATGTCTTACCTCCGGGAATGAAATCTAGTGATTTCCCCACCTACTTCACTTTGCATGCCGGCCAAGGGACCCGTGGCTTGCCAAAGGTCATGGAAAACTCAAAGCCACTGGCACAACTGTACAGAAGCAGTAAAGTCGCCCCAAGTGGCGTCTCTGTGCACGGAGCAACCCTGCTCTCCAGCCCACTGACGTGGGGCAGGCGGGAAGCTGGCTCTGGCACATTCAACATCTTGCGCTTAGGATCTCTCCAAGAAAGTCTCTTTAGGAAGCTATATGCATTCATCACTATTCCTTTATAAAGTAATTATTTTCCATCTTGTGTGAGAAGTGTTTCTTATCACAAAAAATGATTTGCTGAAGGCTTTATCCATGACCAAAGAACATGCTTTAATTTCCCTTGGAGTACATCCCTGTACTGCATAAACACAGAGAACAATTCTATTGCATTAGATAGTGATGCAGTATGTAATGCCTAATACAGTTAAAAGAAGACAAAGGATCCATTAAGGAAAAGCTTAACAGAAGAAAATCACTGTCTGATCTCATTGACCATAAAATATTTTGGTGAATGCCTTCAAAAAATTACAATAAACACAAATCCACATCCTCAAACTATTCTTTAGATTACGCACTGAGTAGAGATAAGTACATTACAGACACAATGCATCAAAGCATTATCAAAGTTGCACTTAGATGACAGTTACTGTGTCTGTTATCTAAATCACAAGCTTGCTGTCTTATGCTTCCAGCGAGGATACATATTTAACGGAAAGAACCAAAATTAAATACCTCCTAGAAGCCCCTGTTTAGCCCAGGAAAAGGTTTAGCATGAGGAGGAAGTGGGCAAATTTCAGAATTTCATGTTTACACCACTTCCCAAAGCCACTCAACTTTAAGCAGTAACTATTTTCTGTGTTTTTTCAGAAAATCTGCCAAGAAGAGATTGACCAAAAAAAAAAAAAAAATCCAAAAGAACCCCAACCAATCAAAAAACAAAACAAAAAAAACAAAAAAACAAAACAAAACAAAAAAAAAAAAACCAAAAAAAACACCAACAAAAAAACCAACCAACCAACCAACCCCACATCAAATTCTGAGGCATTATTGATTGTGGTGTGCCTTACACATTTCTAAGCCCTACTGGTCTCTGAAAAGGAAATTCCTCATGTAGCTGGTGCTGTTAGACAGACTGAAAATGGAAGCTTGTATCTCCTTAGAAGAGGACTGAGGTGGCCAATGCAAATGGTTCTCAGCTACTTCTTAATCCTTTGACATCTTTAATTGCTTCATATATATTTCACTAGCAGTGAAATTACTTCAAAATAAAGAACTGAAATACCGGTTCTCTAAAACCTTACACAAGCCTGTACTACCACCACCATGTTTTGTTGGCCATGCGTCCCTCAAAACACAGTTGCATCAGTTCTGACATTGTTTCCTAAATCTTCTACATTTCAAGAGAGCAATAACAGTAACTGCTGCCTCTGAAAGAGTTCATGCAAGGTTTCAGACCAGTTTCACTAGGAGGCTTTCAGCAAACAGCGCAGTATTCAGGTAGAACTGGATCTGAATCCAGCTCCCAATAGTTTTTTGCTCAGCAGAAAAGGCTGACTAATTTTGGACTAAAATTGCTTACCCCAAATCAGAAGGGCAGATCATGGCAGAGTGGACAGCAAAATTAGACTGGAAAACTAATAAAACAAAATGGTTTTGTTGACAAATACATTCTTGGGAAGGAATGGTTGGAGAACATTGGTTGGAGGATATTAATTTCTATGTGTTGGTAATACTTTATTTTTAATTGATGAGACACAATAAAGTTCTCAGAAACAGTCTCTCTGCACTGACGTATATAAATACTTCTCATATCTATAAGCTATGTCCACCCTAATAATTAATAATCTATAGACCTAAAGTCTATATATAAAGACATCTATATAGGAAAAAACAGAAAAGAAAAAAAAAAAAGAAAAAGAAAAAGAAAATGGCTATAAACGTCACAGGGATGTGGATCTCTGGATGAATTCCTGAAAGTTCTGACTTCGGAATCAGATATTTAGAAATTCGTGTTTAAAAGCCCTTGTTTAAGTACAGCAGAGGAGGAGTAAAATGCACACACACACACAAAAAACAAAAGGGGTTTTCAGACATCAGGAAAAATTAAACATTGTTTGTAAACTCCTGGATTTTCAAAGTTTCACCCAGTCCAGCACTGACAGACTCCCAAAATAAAACAAAACATGAAATTATTTTGTTTTGAAGTATTTCGAAGGCATAAAAAGACTAGGGAGAAAACATAATGCCTTTTTTTTTCTTTTAAAGACCATCCACAACAGCAGTGCAGTTTAAATACAAAATGCAAAAGCTTCTCTGAATGTATAAAGTGTACTACAGAGCTGTTAAGACAAAGAGATAAAGATCTTTTCCTTTGAGGATTTTAAACAAAGCTACAAGAAAATTCAAGTAAAAATTCAAACAAAACAAGAAAATATTAAAAATATTTGTCACCATGGCAAGAAAAACAAAGCACGAACCCACCAATTTATGAAATTCAGTTCCTTTGAATGCATAGATGAAATTTCACATGCACTTCTATAACCCCAATCAGGGTCTCTGCCCTATGCACATATGTTGGCAACTGAAATACACCTTAACCATATTCAGAGGGGGGTATACACTGATGCAGCTTTAGTCTCACAATACAAAAAGCAAAACTACACAAATCTTGCAGTTCAGAGCTGGTCACTGTTGGCCAGTATGTAATCAGTACTTTTCCTTATCCCGCTGTAGGAACAGTATTTCACTATAAAGCCATTCAAAACCAAAGCAGAAATCAATTGACAGCAATATGAAAACATGTTTTAAAATACGGAAAAAAATCCCTGATTTTTAGATTGCAGAGGTTGCTGAGACAATCTAGACTAATCCCCCTTCAAAAAAATCTTAACCCCAAATGCACTGCCTGCCTCAGGACAGAACACTGTAAGGTCTGGCACAAAATGATAACTAATGCTGAATTAGCTGGCATTATAGTTGGGTTTGGTATTTTTTTGAGAGGGGAAGAGTAGTAAATAAAGACTGTACTTAATAACAAAATAATGCAAAGCCATCTATTAAAGCACTCAAGAAGAAAATAAATTTTGCTGTCATCATATTAAGTAACAATGGCAAAGACTCAACTTGCAAAAAGCCCAGTATGATGGTTTAAAGGGGGGATTGGCTGTGGGGAAAAGCCATCACAAATGTTTGATGAGAAGAAGAAATCCCTGCAGTAAGGAATAAGGATGACAGTGCATAAAAGACAAATCTGCTAGTCTGGTAACAAAAAAAAAAACACCAAACACCACCCAACAGTGCCAGCTGAAGTGACATATACAGAACACAAGTTGTCTGGCTTCTTGGAAAAGATTTGCCTTGTACATCTCTTTGATTTGCACACATTATTTAAATATCCTTCTGACTTCAAAGCAAAATTTTCTCCTGAACTAGCCCGTGCTATTGACTAAGAGCAAATTTAAGTCTTGTAACAATAACAGAATCAACTCAATTAGATGCTTCAACCTCATCAGGAAGGGTGACTGCAGGAAGTCAATCAGGTGCACTGAAAGCCTATATACACAGTTTCCTTGCTGTTGGTTCCAGAGGCTTACAAGGGTCTTTGTTCTTAATGCAGATGCTGAATTTCACAACTGAACATTTTTATCAGAGGATTTATAACCTCATTATTTCAAAGAACAGAGATAAATATTTACAAACCAAGCACATGGCAAGAAATAACAGATGGGTAGAAACAAGCAGATGGGTGAACACAAGGTAACAACAAGATGCTTACAATCAGCATAATAAACAGCTGCCACAAGTAGATGACCATCATCAGATCTTTCAGTTGCTCCTTCTCTGTCATTCAAAGTAAGGGTCCGCATAAATCACAATCCCTAACGTATTTAATAGCTTTTCTCTGGACTTCCACTTCTCAACACAACAGTATTGTGTATGGAGGTGTCCATGGCCACCATTATTCTAAAGTAGATGCAGCAGGATTGGAGTTCTTCACCATAGAAGTCACTGGAAACTGCAAGACTAATTCCAAAATTCCATAAAGAATCCATAGCCTTAATAGTCTATAGGTTCTGCAGATCTTTTGACATCTCATATAACTAAAGTATACCCATATCACATCCATACACAATAAGAACATGGAAAAGTTTGCATTTTGACCCCAACAGCTACACTAACCTGTTACAGAACAAAAATATATCAGAAATTGTGTGCAAACGTCTTTCATTTGTGCATACTAAGTATGCAGTGTTCTTACGACTACTGACTAGTCATTGCACCAAATCAGCTATGAGAATTCTGTAAACATAATAAATGTATATGTACAGTTTAGCCCAGTAAGTAAAAATAATGACAAGATGCTTTCACTACATATATATGTAGCAACACATGTGTATATATATTTCTATAAAATATACATATGGTTTTAAAATAAGTTTGATTTCATAGGTTCAATATTCTATTCAGTCATCTGTGAGAATCTTTTTGCTCCTAGGATTTCCCATAAAAGCTCAAAACTTAAATTCCATCTTCTCAGTCAAGGGCTTCTCTGCGCTTTTCAGGGATTTTCTGTCCATTGGCATTTTTTGCTAGCCCAAAACATTTGTGGATGCTGTAGAGGTTGCAGATGTGGCTTGATGCTCTGATTAAACAAAAAAAAAAAAAAAAATCAGATTTAAGGGTGCAAATCCTTAAGTCTTTGCTTCCTTAATCTGGCATGAATTGTTATGCATTTGGGAATATGCTGTAGCCATTACATCAGGGAGGAAAAAGATGACAGATGCTACACCCGAACAGTTTTCGAAAGCCAACATCTTGGCTGAAGTAATTTTGGAACAGCTGTCCTTCATCCAACATTTGAGTTTGTTTATTATTCCATAGGAAGTACCAGTATTGAAAACAAGTTAAATTGCCACACTGCTAGGCCTATGATGTCTGCCTTTTCCCTTCTATCAGGCTCCTGCAGATACTGAGAAGAAAAATCTCATGTCAGCATTCCTGTAGCATCCTTCAGTAAAGCCTTCTGGGGAACACGAGCAGTTACTTGTCTACTCCAGATTTTCCGGAACTGTTGTGACTGTAATACTGGCACATAGATCTTCCTCCCACATAATAGAAGTGATTAGCTCTCCCAAAGTATGCAAAATTTAACTCTGGCAAATAGGAAAATAATTTTAAATAGACTTAGAATTGATCTGATCATATCTATAGCCTGATAAACCTGAGCTGAACCTTGCTCACAGGAAATAAGAAAGGTTCGTATGTGCTCAAAACACTAACACCCTAAACTAAGTAACATTTTTTTCTATTATGCACACTTGTTTCCATTAGAGGCAAATTAAACACACATTCCAAAATCTATTTTATTATAGTTTCCAGTCAGTTGGAGATTCATTCAAGTTTCATGCTGCAGATAAAGCCTGAAGAAGCTACCCACTGTGCACTTCAGGTAGGAAACAGTGAGCAAGGCTTTAAATCAGAGTAGTATAACCATTTGACATTGCTGGCCCTGTAAAGGAGACATCTAAGTCTGCATTAGTCTGGAAGTTGCATACTACATACAGCTGGCAGATTTTGATGTCCTTATTCAATATCTGTGCAGTATCATCATGTATCTTCCTACCTCCTACCACACGTTCTTTTGTGACCAGACAGGTCTCCCTCATCTGTCCTATTACTACTTCAAATCAGCCTCTAAGGACCATAGATGGAAGGAGGCAGAATCAAAGTAAATCTTGGGAGATTAAAAGCAGAGGAATGGAGCAACTAAGGAATTCAATCTCACACATGACCAACAGGCATTACTGAAAGACAGAAACTTTCCTTCCCAGATGGAAAAACTCAGTGTCAGGGCAAGTATCTGGGACTATGTGCTTGAGACCTCAGGAAACTGTAGAAGTTGAGTATTAAATCTCTGCAGTGCCTTAGTCACAACAGAGTCTAAGATCTGATTAAATAAACACCTTAACCATAAATCCAAATTTTCCAACTCTATAGGCTGAAGAAGTGAAGTAGTTTTTATTGTTAACTCAGCTATTATACACATCAATGATAACTTGTATATGATCTAGGCAAGAAAATAATAATTACATTAGTTGGCTGCAAACTTCCAAATCTGAAGCCTAGAACAGGAAGTTAACTGTAAGGCTCGTAACAAGTATTTCTCCCATCTCTATAGACAAGTACAACGAAGAGTAATTTTGATACAATGCACACACACATATGTATTATAAAAACAGCACTGATGCCCAGGCACAGAAAGATACAGGGGATTGCCACTAGTTTCTCTCGTTGTGAGGGGAACAAATACTATTAGAAGAAAACAACTCCTAAACACTAGGTAAACTTTTAAGGCCCTATACAGTATGGCATGAACAGGGATATTACTTCTATTTAAGCCCTGCAGAAATTTCTTTTTTCATACCAGCTGTTCTATGTGCCTGAATGTAGAACTTCAGACACCAAGTAGAAATCATGTCTTATATTTCATAAATGATGATTTTGAACTTTCCTCCATCAGAATTGGGTAGCTACCTCTACTGCAGAAACTGTATTAAAATGGAAGAGATAAGATAACTCTAATAGATTTTTTTTTGACTGAAGAGCTTATATCCACAGAACTAGATTTCAAAAAATAAAAAAAGTCAGTTTTCATTCTTGTTTCTTGATTAATCTAGCTAATTCCACTCTCCTTAAGTTACTTTTGAATCTTTTGAATCATTATTTTGTATTATTTTGTACATTATTTTGTATAATCATCAGCCAGACTCCCCCATATGATGTCTTAAGATATCATTCCAGTTGGTCACGTTTTAATAGTTTACTGCTTTTGTCTTCTACCAAACAAAAGATTTAAAAAGATGAAGATAAATGGGGAATAGATGTTTTAATCAGTTTATTTTCTGTGAAGGTAAAACATTTCTCTAAAAACACCCATAGGATTTCCTCACCTTTTTAATATTGTTTCAAAATAACATACTGCTTTGGCTCCCCAGGAACACTCCATCTTCTGAGACACAAACCAAGGGATTAAAAACCCCACCAAAACCCATGAGTGGTTTGTGTGGCTCACTGCCTTGAAAATGATGTACAAAAGTAGAACAGTACCAACAGGAGGACTCCTTATTTCAAAACATTCTACAGTCCCAAGGGAGATTTTGATACTATACAGGAAAGGACAATACTCAAGCAGTATTATTCCTGAAGGTCTCTAGTCATGAATTTGTTGAACTACGAGATTCCATAAGCACATAAACATTTAATATTATTGCAATTGGAAGAATAACTTTTCTGTATTCTTTTTATACCATTAATATTTTTAGTAAGCTAAAAATAAAACTGTGTTCTGTAAACATACATATCAGGTACAGATCTACAGCATTCTCCCTCTTGTCCATAGCAAGAACCCATCTCTTATAATGAGAATCTGCTTGCAGTTTGCTTTCCCTTCAGTGTTTTTTTACAGAAAAGTATCCTAAGGGTCTAACCACTTTCATCATTTAGGGGCAGTGCCAATTTCTGCACTTGCTCAGCATTATGACAACAATTTATCAGACTTGTATCCACTGAACTCACAGTTCACTCTGGTCACCTGAGTACACATACTTGCTCACAGACAACAAAGACTGCAAGAAATAAAGCAACTTTTACTCCAAATCATGCAAGACATTCCTACACCTGAAGTAGTTCAGGTGTCTGAAATGGGGGACAACACATTATTTTTACATGACTCCTTAGTTCTTTAAGGTACATTATTGGGCTAGGCCCTTCCTTTGCCCCATTCTAAAACTCGTGGTGTCTGTTCCAGAACACGGATTTATAGAACCAGTCCCACTCCTTGCAACACAGAGCTAGTGTACTTTTGTTGACATGTCCAGTCTTCATTTACTTCTCCAAAGAGGAGTTAAAAAAGAAAGCATTTTCATCTGGTCCTTTACTGGATGATCTATTGCACAGATGTTACCATCTTATATCTAAAGTACAAAAATCTGGTTTGCCAAGAGCAATTGCTTTCACTTTTCCAGCAGCGCTTTATTTGACTGGGGAAAAAAAAAAAAACAAACCCGAACAAAAAACCAAACAAAAAAACCAAACCAAACCCAAAACCCAAAACAAAACAAACACCAAACAAAAACCCCACTCAGGTGATATTTTAATGATCCTCTTTTGATAGCTTAAACCAAGTGCAAAAGTTTCTACTGTCATTTCCTTTGGATTAGAAGGGTATCAGCAATGTTACCAATTTTAAATGGCACAAAGTTTTTTGGCGGTGAAAATTCAGATATTTTACTTTTTAAAGTGCTGCTAAAAGTTATAACAAAAACACTACAGAAAACAAAAATATAAGCAATCAAACAACTAAGGCCAAGGCATTCCTCCAACAAAAAAGTGAAGGACCCTTTGCAAATCAACACTGAACCCTCAGTGTTTATCTAGAGATTTTATTTTGTTCCATTCATGAAATCCATGCTCTAGTCTGCATTTAGGCTGGGGAGGAAGGTCAAAGCCTAACCACAATTATTATGTTTTGTAAACATGTTTAGAAGCTGGGAATTCTCACTCTAAAAACACACTTCTGTGAACCCCAGGATTGCATGAATAATCCACACCACAAAATGTGATTTTTAAAATGGCTGAGACTGTATGATTGAGGCTGGTAAAAAAAACCACCTTGGAATAATTTGCCTAGAAATACAGCTATCAGGAAGTGCACATCAGGATAATGCTTTAAAAATTCAATAGAACTACAGCTGATGCCCTTCACATAAAAAAGCTCAAACTTTTTGCCAAATCTCAGAGTCAAAACAGAAGTTGCCAAAGTTGCCCTATAAAACTGTTTCCAAAAATTCCTTGGCTCAGAACCCTTGGCATGACAAATTTTTGCTGTCACTCTTCCAATTTAAAAGGTTCATCCAGTCTGTAAAACTAAAGTACATATTTATTTTCTTTATGATTGGAATAACCAGGTTTTCCTTCCCTTCTGGGGTTTAAACAGCTTCTTATCTTTAAAAATTACAACGACTTCAAAAAGATGTCGTGAGTACTGCTCTCACTGGCTCTTTTTGAATTATCCTCCTGTATCACTCTGGAGGAGACAGGAGAGACCATAAGTTACCTTCTGGGTTTTTTTTGTTGGTTTTTTTTTTTTCCTCCCCCTTTTTGATAACTCAGTGGGAAAAGTTTAATGGTAGAACGATATGCAAAAGGTAATAATAATAAAACAGTTTTACTCTCGCTCTATAGAGCTGCATATAGAAATGAGTAATGGAATAGAAAACACTTAAGGTTTTTTGGGTGTTCATGGTTTGCAGTTGTAGGGGGGAGTTTTGTTACCCCTTTGCCTATAGGAGTACATGCAGCAATATCAGACCACAACTGACATCCTACTAATCAGGAAACACAATGCAATGGTCTCTAAATTTGAGGACAAAGTAACAGAGCTTCAGGATTACACTGAGAATAGAAATACCAATCAGAAAATCATGGCTAGAACACTCAGCAGAGCTTCAGAAATTTCTGTTTTCTCTGATAAAGGTTCCAGTTGCCATCACAATGCAATTCCACTAATGGCTGCAAATTATTAGTCTTTATTGTGTTATTTGCCATTACAAACAGAATCAGCTCAATCTGAGCTTCTGGAGATCTGAAGCCCTGTTTGCTATTGATCTTGACTCACAGCCACAAACCATTGCTTGTGTGGCCGCTGGCTCCAAAGCACAGAACTGAAATGCTGTCAATGCAGATGCTTGTAGGGGAAAAAAAACAAAACAAACCAGAACACCAAAACCCACAAAAACAAACAAATCATCTATGGCTCATGCTGTAACTAGAGAGAAAAACTCAATCTTTAAGCATATAACAGCAAGAACATAGTTACTATTAAGATTATTTTCCCCGAAACCACAGCAATGAGGAGACCACTGGCTTCATAACAATTTGTAAATACAAGCAGAGACTGAAGCATTGAGTTGTGAAGATAGAAATCCTAACATCTGAGTCAAAAAAAGTTAAATTGTAAACACAGGACTGGAAAGCACTTTCTAGGATATCCACTCTCAATCGTGCTGAAGATGACTTGGACCTTTTCAGCCAAACCATTTGTTGCAACTTGCTCCTGATGAATTTGCTATTACTGCCAAACAGTTAATTCTCATTCCTTGCTGCTGAATTTACATGGAGCACTTCCTATCCCTCTTCTCCCAACTCTTCTCATCACTACCCCTGTGATATGGGCATGTATTTTGCTATAGGAGACCACTGCATCAGCTTTCTCCCTCTTCCCACCTTTTTCTTTTTAAGAAGGTTTCTATGAAGAAAATTGCACATTAAGAGCATGAAAAGCTCTATGACAGAAGAGATAGTGTTTCCCATTACATGACAGTACAGTCACAAGCTAATGGAGCAGAGTATCATAACTGACAATATACCATGAGTGACCGCAGAATTACTTTCTAAGTGTGTTATGCAAGAGATTACGCCAGCTTGAAAAGAACTGAAGTTCATAGCAAACAATTTATCAAAACTGCATAGAATAAATCCTTAAAAATTACTGCAATTTTTTGTTTCACCTTTCCAGATGCCAAAGGGGGCAGGGTGGGGAAGGAACAGGAGCCAACTGACAAAAAGCCCAGCAGTGACTACAAGACTGTGACCAATACAGAAATGAAGTTCATGAGAGACATCCACGAAGATATAGAAGCATTCATTCCACCTATACAAGTTGTAGCATTTAAAAATTGGGTGTACATGACAGCAAGAATTCCATAAAAGATGACAAGACAGACAGGATCACTTTGAAAAAGAACAGCTTCGTCTTTTACTTTATTGTGCTTTATCTTAATCAGTCTAGCCTGCCATGAAAGAAAGAACATGCTGTTCAAAGCATTCTTTCTTCAGTTTCTTTTTTCCTATACTGCAATAAGCACAATTTCATTTAAATGTACAGCAATCTAGGAAATTTTATGTGTATTTCCAAACTGAGGAGAACCTGAAAAGTAAGCAAGAGTGTTGATATATAAACTCTGAAATTACACTCCAGCCTGTGACAAACATGAGGAAGGAAACCAAGGACTAGCCAGAAAATGACAAGCGAAGAAATACCTGACAGACTCCTAAACCAGGTCTCTGGACACAGCGCAACAAGAAACAGCTAATGTAAAAAGAAGACAAGCAACAACTATTCATGCAACAATTCAGTTAATATTGCAGGTCCAAGATTTTTTGTCCTGAGCATTTAATCTGAATCCCATTTCAGATTTAGTTTAAATAAATCTGTCATATTTCACAATTTATATTAGCCTGATTAGATCATCCTATTCCCTTAGGATCCTATTCCTACTGAGAACAACAGATGCCTTTGATATTCAGCCTTGTTCTTTTATGTTTGTCTTTCATAGCATAAATATTCCCATATATTTGGAGAAGTATATAAAGCCAGAAAAGAAAATTATGTCTCAAGAGACATTCTGAGTATTAAACTATGCAGTTAATTCAAAATTAGAGTGAAAAATATAACAGCTGAAGGAAAAATTCCCATTTGGTAAAGATTCAGGAATCTGCTACCTGTCCTTGATTTTACTCCCCAGAGCCACTATGGGATATGAAAAACCTTTATACTGACAGCCCAAAAGTTAGTTCTTCTTTGGTCACCATAAGTAAAAATTAGTATCAATAAATTCTTGAGAAATGTTTTGTACCATGTTCTGATACAACAGTCCCTTCTACAGCTTCCATATGTTCTTAGCTACTTTGAATTGTTACTCATCATTCCACACAAGTTTGATACTCCTTTCAACCTCTAATACAGCACAAAAGAAGTTTACTGTAAGAGACATCTGGTAAACTGATTCATCCTGTCTACTCACCCGTATTTCCACTTATCACCAATTTAATCCAGTACTCCAGCCTTTCTTCAGCATTCCAGTCTTTCCTCAGCTTCTCTGACCTCTCTCCAGCATACTGAACCAAACTAATTTTCACTGCCCACCATTTAACCATTTCACTGCCTCTCCCTAAGTAACGTTCAAAGCCTCTCTAAACAATTTTACTCACAGATAACAAGTATCCTGATACAGTCTATTACTCTTCAATACATTCACTGGTTTTTTGAATAGTGACCAAAATACTGGTAATTTGATAATCCACTTTGATCAATACGTATATCATACCAAAAATACCCCACACAATTTGAGGAGTAGCTAAAGTAACATCCTATACTTAGGAACATGGGCACAATTAACAGGTTAGTTTCCTTCTATGTTCAAGTATCTACAACATCTGTGTAGATCCCTAAAGCATATGGATGGAGGAAGCAAAAGAGTAAGTCTGTAGGATTCACTGGGACAGAGAATGATGAAAAAATACGTTCATGAAAACTGAGTTTGTGATTAGACTCAAGCCAAGGCTAGAAGGGGAAGCTCACAGGGAAATGGAGCTTCCGGTCCTTCATAGCCGTACAGAAACTCATTAGTACAAGAAGGAACAAAGTAACTTAAATCAGATATAACCTTCCACAAACCTCAAAATGCATCAGATCTTAAAGATCAGTTTCTTGAATCAGCACAGGTATCTATGCATTATCAGAGCTCTTTGCAAGCTTCTTTCCCTCGGGGGAATTTTCTGGTAGAAATATTAAATTCAGAGGTAATTTTTACCTCCATCCTTCCTCTGACATTTACAACACTTTAGGAATGCATTTGCTCTTCAAGGATATTTTCATCTATTAAAGAATATTTATGAGTGCTGCTTCAAAGAAAACCACTGGAATGAGAAGTCAAGCAAAAGCTGAGAGTGAAGATTTCTATTTGCAACTACTTATATGTTAACTCCTAGCAAGACAAAAAAGCAACACCTAAAACGTATCAAAAAATTGGGTTAAAAAAAAGATAACAGTTCATGAATTGTATTATCTGTTGATTGTTTCAAAGTCTGATACCAAAGTACACCTGGAGAACACAAAAAACTTAAAATATTAGTACAATTAAAGTAGAAGGAAGTTAATTCACAAAACAAATTGAAGGCAACTAAAAAGAATTAAAAAGTTAAAAAGCTTAGGTGTGTTCTGCCAGAGCTCCATGCTCTCCTATGTAAACCTGTGACTAATGATTTTGTGAAGCACAGAGAGTATGTGATTTCACAAAACCCTCACAACTGAGAGGGTTTATAAATGTTACCATTCATATGGATCGCTAGTATGTGCCTCCAGAGGAAAACTGCCCTTTAAAATGCTAAATTCAATAAATACCCTGGAAGTCAGGGCAGCAGCCGATGATGGCATCCAAAAATTCCACTTAATTCGCTCCAATCCTTGTTACAAAAGTTTGTTGATATTCCCACACCATTGATAGACTGGCTTTGGAGCTTCCAAAGTGTTTGCCGCATCTGTCAATCCCAAGCAAGTTAACGTTAAATACTAAAGGGACAGGTTACGTTTTCAAGAAAGAACAGGGAAATTACTCTTACACAGAAAAAAAGACAGCTCATTGTTAGCAGTACCATACTGCATACATTTTTCTCTGAAAAGAGTAATTGCACAAAAATCAAAGCTAATTTCCACACAAGAATGCACTTGTTAGAAGTTTGGCCAGAAAAATGAGGCTCCTAAAACCACCATCTGTGCCTATATGCACATACCTCCTTTGAAAACAACTGGAAATTTAAAATGTTCAGCTTTTTTTTTTGGAAAGGAAGGGGAAATTAAGTGCTTCTGTGCACTTGTATATATTTACATAAGGGTGTACGGGTAGAATACAAAGCACTAATTTTGAAAGCTTTGATGAAGAGTATCCTAGAGAATAACAAAATAAATACATGAATTACTAAAATGGGAGCTACATTTATCTAACTATTCCTGGTGAAGCTTAGAAGCCAATGAGGATTAAAAGAGCATATTTGGCTTACTTAATTGACTTGGAAGACTGCAATATTTGATTTATGAAACTCAGCAGCTTTCTGAACAGTTGGCACACTGACATTAATGCCAACCCTAAGAACACTCTTTCCAGAAATAACATTTCTAGGGAAACTGTTACAACTTCACACATTCAGAGGCAGGTACAATCAGTTGTTCCCCAAGTACAGAATTCCCTTAACAAAACACATTACACTTGAAAAAATGATGCATTATAAAAGCCTGTGTCAAAAATGTCTAGTGAATGATTATTCATAGCAGCTTTTACTACAGCTCAGAAGGCAACACTATTTCCAATCAATGTAAACTTTGACATAATCTAGAGAAGGATTAAATATCACGAGTCTTCTCAATATCCTTTACTTATTAACACTATCAAAATTACACTTCCACCAGAGAAGGTCAGTTCTCATTTTTTAGACAATACTTGCTTTGCTAAAATTTGAATTTATGAAATTGCTTAAGTATCCTTAGTTTTTAAAGTTTATTGTGCTTTTGTTTTGACAAACAGCATTTTTAGTTTTGCAATCATAAATCTGTAAGTATTCTATGCACTTTCATGCAATAGGAAGGCTTTGATTTCTCTTACCCAGCGTAATTATTTTCTTTGTAGCAATGAGAAAACCACTATGTACTTTGCAAGTATAATGGCTCCTACTAAATCTCACAGAAGAAAAAACATACAGAACTCTGGCACTGAAAACAAGGATGCATGAGGAAACTAATATATCTAATACATTTATTTTATTGTATTTTTATGCAAGATGTAGTGGCTTACTCATATGTGAATCAATTTTCCAATGTAGTCAAAACAATGTGGAAAGTCCCACTAGTGCTAATTACAATAAGGATTTAGTGCTGTTTGTTACTGGGGGAGATTAAATGGTACATTTCAGGTTACAGATGCCGAGGAGCTGAACAACTTCTGGCAGCTTTGAGCAAGTATCTATCACCCTTACCAATTAATTACATGAGATAATTAATTACCAGAGGTACTTAATTATGTATTTTGCATTACGTATTTTGCAAACATAAAAACAGGGGGAGAATTACCAGCCTGAAGAATTCATATTTGTGGAAAATCAAGACAGACAAATCGAACTTACTAAGAGAAAGCAAATAAGCACATAAGACTGAGTAAATACAGACACTTTGTGTGATTGAATAAGGTCACATGTATGCTATTGTAAAAGCATAAGGCCATTGCTATCCCACTCAATGAAGCAGCTAGTATTTTCAATCACTATCGTACCATTACCTGTATCAGTAATTACAGGTATTTGACCTATGAATAATTTTTAACAAGCATTATGCTTGCTGCGGCAGATAAAACCAAGGTAGGAAACATTTAGTAGTCACAGAAACACTCCTGTATTGTAGAAAGAGAGATCTACAGATAGACTAGAACTCAGAAAAAGAAACATATGGAAAATTGATGAAGAATAAAAACTTACAGTTAGTTCTTGGGGTATTGCTACTGTCACAACTTAGAAAGAAATTAAAATGAAAAGTGTTTTTCAGTGTGTTCCAGCAAATTAAAGTGTTATGCCTCTAAGAATTTGCGCATACAAGCCTTTAAAAGATTTGGCTGAAATATAAGTAATCTTTTAGTAAGAAAAAAAACACAAAACAAAACAACTCAAGAGTTCAGACAATATGGATGACATATTGGAAAATTTGGCTACTTTGAGCGATAGCTCTTATTTAAATGTTTTTCGCTTTCTTCTCCAAGACACAGGTATGACCAAACTAAATTAAAGGTTAGATTTTGAATTTTTCTAGCTGTACCAGTCAGAACCAGGGAAAGTAATTTCATTAAAGAAAATTAATTAACTATAAATTCTTATTTAGTCTCCACTTGTTTGTTTCTGTATTACACAATACTTGTATTTTAAAAGCCAAATCTCAAATTCTTAAGTCAGTAAAAATCCCTGTATCCCCAGAGGCAATTTTGGTCCCATATGAGCTTCAGACAACATATGCGTAGCTACAGAAGTTGTGCAGTCTCATGCAAACAATCCAGAATCAACTTCCCTTATGTCGATAAAGTTAAATTACTGACAATAAAATTAATTGATCTCTGAAGGACATAAATGTTAAGAAACTAAATTCCTAACAGCAATCTTAGTTCCTGAGAATATATTTTGAGGAAAATGAATTGCCTATAAAATTTTCTAATAACCAAAAACCAAGCAAAAATCAGTTTGATTTTACAATTGTACCATTCATTTAAAGGAAAAGATATGATTTTAGACACAACTTCAGCAAAGCACAGCTCTTAGGAAATATGACTTCAGTAATAAATGTCATCCACTATCAGAGGCAGGGACTGTGACAAGCTCCAGGAAAGGGCATTACTAAAGGCTTTTATTACTTTTTATGCACTGTCACCCAACTGTTGTTAAGGAAATTCAATTACTGACTGAAGGGTCATTTATCCGGGAATCCTATAAAGGACATCTGACATGCAAACAATTTAGATAAGGAATCCTAGTGATCTACTATCCCAAATCGCCTGCAATTTATCACTTGGAATCTACTTTTAAAAGTAAACCTTCATTGCCCTTAGGAAAAATAATTCCATTAAACACATACTGAAAACAACAGAAGTTGACGAAACACAGACGTAAGATTTTACATATCTTCTAGTACCTGCCAGAATGCTTCCCTGTGTAAATATTGCAAAAAAACAAATTGTGAAAGGTGAATACTGTACCTAGCACTAACATTATATATTTGGTGTTCCCCCACACTTTAACAAACGTTTTTTCTGCTATAAGTATGTATATTTTTTAATAACTGCGCCTGGTTATTGAGGCATTGTATGTCTCATGTCTACCCACAGCATATACATGCACTGCACATGCACAGCAGCAGTTTAAATTAATCTTTCAGTTTTCAAGCTCTCATCCTTTACCTAATTTCTTGCTGACAGATTAAAAAAGAAAAAAAAAAAGGATACAACTGTGCAATCTACTCTGTATGTAGATGCCTATATAGGAATAAAAGCTGACATTAAAGGGCATCACAGGACTTCCTTTATCCTGCATCCCTGTCCTCTTTGCTACTAACTTTTTTCAAAAAAGAAGTGAGAATAGAAAAACTCAACAATTTTATGCCAGCACAGGGATCACTCCTGGGCAGGCTGAACTCAGCAATAATCCCTCACCAGAAAGGGAGCATAGAAGGGCTAGCAAAAGCTTTGAGCAGACAGAGGAGATTATCACAAACATCCTTTCCAGGCTAAATTTTATGTTGGCTTCTGGATGCTGATGAAGTGACAACAGGGAACACCAGCTAAGTGCCCAGGCAGCACATGGAAAGCAAAGTCCTGCACAGCATGTCACCTCTTGTCTTTTTTCCTACTAATGTCTGTTTTGCTATTAATGCAAACAATAATCAAGAGGCCAGTTTTCTGTGACCTTTATTTCTATTGCAGGTCATCGTATCTTCACATCCAAGCATTTTCTTAAGTGAACAGAACAAAATAAAAAAAAAAGTCCTAAATCTGAGGAACTGACCATATTTACAAGGAGGACAATCAGAAAAAATGAGCTGAATATATGAAGAAAGTCAAGTTTTGTTTTCAAGAAGATGCAAAAACCACTTTTGCAGAAAAGTAAGTATAAAGTACACACACACACAAAAAATATCCCATCAAAAATAAAGAAGGTTAAAGCATAAAAGTTTAACTTTTAATTATGTAAACGCAAGGTTTTCTGGGTATGCCATTTCTTTTCAGAAGCAAATGTAAGAGAAAGTATTAAGTAAAATCCAAGTAATTTTAACAAAGCCTAATCCTGACTCATAAGTAGGATGTTTATTCATGGACTTTCTTTTTTTTTTCCTGGTGTTTCTTGGTAGTAGAACACAAATAAGTAATTATCAGTGGTCCTCAGGAGTCAGGAGAAACTGTAGCAAACTGATAATCAGTCTTAAAAAGAACAAAACAGTAAATTCTGAAGATTAAATTTAAGGAATTATGAAGAATCTGTGTTTGTTTACATGTCACTCCTAGCATTCTAATTTAGAAATAAATAGATTTTGCCATGTCAATAAGGTATTGGCAAAACATTAACCAAAGAAATGGCTGCTTTCAGAAATAGGCAGCGAATACTGAAATATGCAATGCTAAATATATTTGCATATTTTAGTCATACCTGAAGATAAAAGTTTAAGAGAAAACCTGGAGAACACTTGTTCAAAAGTTATTTTTAATTTTATAAAAATTAAATTGCACATATATGTGCAAAGAATTGCATGGATATTTACAGCACAGTGCTTGCAATGTATCTGCAAAGCTGAAGGACATACAGGTTTCAGTTTGATGGGAGCTGTCTGCATGCTTAGGTTGAAAGGGTGAATTAGTTCAGCCAGAGAAAACACTGGGGATGAGGGACAGAACAGCTGTGTGTTGCTATGACATTCACAAAATGATGGCCAAACAAGTCTCACTGGTGCTAGTTTTTCATGTTTTGTCAGTGAACTGACAAGATAACTGCGTCTCTTTACCCAGGGTGGACACAGCAATCATGGTGGAGAGAAAAAAAATTAGCATCTCCATGGTCACTTCATTACATCACAAGGTAAAGCATATACTCTACTGGAATCTGTCTGTAACACAGGTATAAATTCAGTCTTGTCTCACAGTGATCTTATGAGTACCAGTCATCCTGTAGCATGTCTTAGATTCTTCCAGAAGGACCACTAGTTTTAAATTTTGCAGGCAATTAATAATCTTATACATCAGCAACATGAAGAAAGGCAATGAACAGTGAAAACTTATTTCCATATTATAAAGGAAGTGGTTTAAATAAGTCTTTTTCAGAGAAAATATGATCCTTCTTTGCTTCGAAATGTGGCAAGAATTTATCCTTTCATTATAGCAAACGATAAACTTAGCCTCTTTTCCAACTTTAAACTGGAAACAAAGGTCACTGAACAGAATTTTTTTTTGTGATCGTTATACCCACCCTCACAGCAATCTCTGTTTTTGACAACATAACACATACAGAATTTGTTCTGGTAGCAAATACCTTACATCTTTAGTAGCTAAGCTTAGTGTATAGTACTTTAGGGATAAAGATGACAGAAAAACAGACTTCACTTGTGTCTTTTCTAAATAGGCTACATCCCCAGAAACTTCTGCTTTGTAAAGACAACATAACATTGGTTTACATGTGAATTCATTCTGTTCAATATTAAACCTGTTGTTCCTTCCTTATCCTGGTTTTCTTCCTTTTAGTTACAACTTGCTTTAATTTAAACCCAAATTCCACAGATGATTACACATAATCCCTTAAGGGTTTTACTGTGGTTCCAGGTAAATTCAGCATATATCAGCATCAAGATTCCTGTCCTGCATGTAACAGTATCATAAGCATATCTTACGGACTACAGAATCTATAGCAGCTGTCTGAGTAGGTAAGTCTATTGGTCCAGGACCAGTGTCCACAGAGTCAGCATTTTGCAAGCCTCAACTTTACTAGAAAACATAGCTTCTGTCATCATTTTAATAGTTTAACCATATCACTTCAGTTTCACATGACACCAGCACACAAACAGCTCTAGGGACAATCTTACAAAGTGATGGTCTATGACTGAAACAACTATCATCAGTGTTGTGCCTCTCCAGAGAGTGACACAGGAACACGTCTCTGCCTGCATACGGCAAATGGGAACTCTTTTAGAAACATCCCAAAGCAAGCAATGCTGCAGTAGTGATTCTTTTACATTCTAGAAATGCACTTTTGAAAAATCTGAAGAAACTTGTAGAATTTTCTAGAAGTTGAGATCCAGATGAGGATTCATGGATAAATCCATAGAATACAGTACAACAAAAAAAGATAAAATTGGCAACAGAAGGCAAATACATGTGGCCTGTCAACTTTAAAAAAACAGCTTCTTTCTCACAGAGCTGGCAGAGAAGTAAACAAAACCCACCAACTGATCTGAGGAGGACTAAGCTGTATATCAAAAGACAAGAAAATGAGGATCATGCAATCTGTTTATAAGAACCTGACGCTACAACCCAACAGGACAACAAACCAATACAGACAGCAGCACAAGTCTTGGATGAACCTGAGAAACGGCCTGCCTAGACATCAGCTTCGTAGTAGTGGAATGTGTTTTTCCATTAAACCAAGGATGCATTAGAAGTATATTGCACAAACAAGCCAGACCACAGAGACGATAACATCTTAAGAACAACAATTTCCTCATACATTTAAAAGGCATGGAATACTGACCTCTATATACTCACTTTTGCTGTCTTTGCTCATTGTCTTATAAAAGGAGAAAGAAGATGATACAGGAGAGCAGGAACTGAAACTATCTTGAAGATATCCAAGAGCGCTATTGATTTGCTTTTTTATTCCAGTGCATGCTCAATAAGGAAATTAGATTAAATCAGTCTGCTAAATATATTCTTAGAACCGAGTTGATGGTTTTGGTTATTAAAGTAATAGGAATAGAAACAAAACAGAAAAGCCAAGTTGCATTTTAAAATATCAGCCCTGCTTCAGACAGTGCAAGAGAGCCAATTGTTACTGTAAAAGTAGTGAAGATTCACTACTTTTGCAGTGAGATACAGTGAGATTGTGTTGGATTCATCTAATGTTATCGTAATAACATAGAACGCCAGTTTTGATTAACCTTCAAAAAAAAAAAAGGGGGGGGAGATATATGCAGTATATGAAAAAAAGTAAAAAAAAAAAATATTTTAAGGTAACTGATAGCATATATTCTGCAGAAATTTCTCTAAAGTCACCCCTGATTAAGTTACCTGTGTATAGAACTATTATATGCTCAATGCATATGCAAATATACGAGTGCATTTCAGAAAGAAGAAATGGAAAGCTAAAAGCCACTTGGTAATTAGACATCACAAATTCCATTTAACTAGCCATTATCCTACCCATAATCTCTCTTTTAAATGAAAAAGACAAGGAAAAGAAGTAAACAAACCCAAATCCTCCCTTAGATCTGTCTAGGCCTACAGACCTTAGCACACTTGCAAATCAGATACTGGAAACCCCATCTCACAAGTCCAGAACTTGGTGGATTACATGTTTGGTAATACTGAATACTTCTGAATAGGTTTAATATTCCAGCTGATGCTCGTAAGATATAATTTCTTTATCCTCTACTTAAAAACAAAACAAAACACCCAACCCCAAAAAACCTTAAAAAACCAAAACCACTTTATATGGGAGACTACTTAAGAGAGAATTCAAGGTGAAATTCTTCTGATTATCTAAGATACCACTAAACTAGAACTTTTTTGCATGCATCCTATACTTATCTTCCAAAGATAGGCCCCGAAGAATTCAATTAAAGTACAGTTCTACTGGATTAGTAACAACAGTGAGGTTTTTTTTGTTGTTGTTGTGTTGTTTTGTTTTTAAAAACTGCAAAACTGTTTTCCAGTCAGAAAATGCTAGTTCATTCAAACTGAGCCATCTGAAAATGTACTCTAGGTGGAAATCTGCATAACTGCCTGCTTGTTTCACCAGCTCTCTAGAAGCTCACCCTGCACACTTCTGTGCATTTCCAGGGCTGTGTTTCCCATAAGCAGCTCAGCACTTCCCAGGACTCATGGGATGCCAGGATTCACTACAGCTCCTACTGAACCCACCACCCTCTGGCCACCCAGAGCTATCAGGGCACAAGATTCTGGCTTCCACTGGCACTTTTCACAGATGAGCAGAGCAGACCCACAGCACAGCTAGCCTAAATTACTTCGCAGGACTCATAGCTCAGTATGGAACAGTTACAATATGACAGCGTTCACTGCTGGCACATGGCTGCTTTGGATGTCTGTAAATCTGGGTTTGCCGGATGCTTCTGCAGAGGGAAAAACACTAGGAAGCGTAAGCTGGCATTGCTTTCATCTCCCTGAAAATGCAACGTAATTTCTCAGTACTTTGCCAAGGGTTTTGTCAAGTCTAATTTTAAGCCTGGCAACTAACTTGGCTTTTACCACTTCCTTTGGGAAAGGAGCCAACAGCCTATTATATTTCAATGACAGCCACCTGGCATGAGGGTAGGACACAATCACACCCCAGGAGTCAGCTCAGCAAAGATGAAACCCAAGGACTTTCCTGAATAATTTCCCTATAGCAGACACGTTGCTTCTCCACTCTCAAAGCAGCAGCAGATTTTGCTCATTTGCTCACCCCCTCCACAAACACATTCCAGTTATGTTCTGCCCTTTACGGGGTGCAGTACCTCCACCATTATGATTGGTACTGTAACAACTATAGCTTGTATAAGAGATCTGCTTCTAGACACAATTTCCCAGACAACTTAAGCCTAAGGATACTACATCATCTTAAAAAAATGTTGGCTCATTACAAGTTTTGTATGCAGAAAGGGGCACTTCATATACTGAAGAGACTTGCACTTTGCTACTACATGTCTGTGGATAGGCAATAATCTAAGTGAGTTGCAGCATCCAAATCCAAATGAACAGAGTTTTTCTCTGCTACATCACACTATGTCAGAGATGCAGTAAAAAGACTTCTGCAGAGTTTAAAGAAAGGATAACCCTTCCTTTCTGCATGGAGCCATAAAACAAGTCACATAACTACACCACTATAAACAAATTCAATGTTTGGCACAGATTTAGGAATTGTGGTATTGTAGCTATACAAGCTATGAAATTAAGAACAGACACTTAAATTCACAAACAGATGAACATTAAACATATTTATAATACTATATACAATGTCCTCTACAGGGCAAAGCTAGAGAAACTGCTGTAACTCACCTCCATATCGGTGTATCTTACAGGATAGATATATGTCACATATGGATACAATTACAATTCCCAACAGCTAACACAATGCAATTTTTATTTGGCAGGGGAATACCCATAAAGGCATTTCAGTAACACTCTGAACACAGACAAAGTGTGGGGGCTCTTTTGATTTTTTTAAGTTTTAGTAGAACTTGAAACTCTACAAGCAGCATTTCAGAAATTAACATCAGATCCTCTTTACTGTCAGATAACAGTAATGAGCCTTTTTGCGATTTCATGGTCAGATTATTAAACTAGATTGGAGTTTTGATATTCTTAAACTTTCATTTGAAGCTGCAAGGAAATGCTTAATGGCTTCATAAACAAAGATACTATCTGAGAAATATGCACAGTTTGTTGAGACAATGGAACTGTATTTGAGATAACAGTTATGTTTTATGATTACTTCTGCAATTTATAAGCCTTGGGAAATGTATTAGTAAGTTAAAGCAGTAACTATTTCTAAAATAAGTGAAACATAAGTTATCGCCCTGGACTATGTTCTGAGACATTACATTTTTCCTTGGAAATATAAAGGAGAAATTTTAACAAAGATGGCAACTCTCAAAAGTACCTCATGTGAATGACTAGAAGGAAACATTTAATGCTGGCTGATCTAAAGCATTCAAATACTTGAATGGAACAACATATTAACACTTTTTTTTTATTTATTTATCAGGGCACAGTTTCAGAGCATCGATTTACTGGCATGAATGAAGCAATTTCAAGCATACTGTGCTAGTCTGCCACCATGGCCACTTAAAAATTCACTAAACTATATTAGCGTTCCTGAATGATCTCTGGGAGAGCAGCCAAAGCCTTTAGAAGAGCTCAGCTTCTGGATCTGGCCAGCAAAAGCTGGCAATGTACTTCAAGCAGCAAACAAAACACCACTTAATTGAATGATATTTATTTAGCTGAAAACGTTCAATGGGCAACACCACTTCTGCTTGGAGGACAGTGTATGAGGCAATCAGAAATGCTTCTGAAATTCAGCTCTGTGCTGGAGCTCTTTTCCCTTTGGGAAAAACACTGTTCAGAGGCATCTAAGAGGTCCCACAGCCTGGGCAGGTTACTCCTCTGGGGAGCTGCACCACTGATGCAGAGTCTCTGGGGAAGAGGCACAGGTGTGCCTGTGCCAGCACTTCTCTTACGCCCCACTGCAGCAATGAGACTGCAGAAAGCTTTCACAATGGTATTCTCTGCAACAACTCCACTGCCCTGACCACATAAATCTGGATACAAAAAACAACTGTTTGCACCCCAGATAGTTATCCACAGCCTTGAGCAACAGCTGTTTATGCTGCAGAAGCTGGCAGACTGGGAAGGACAGTGTAATTCCACCACCTGAATAATAATTGTACTTTTTCTGAACTCTAGCATTTGACATTGAGTCACTGTGCACAGCAACAAAGTCAGGATGCTGTTATGACACATCAAGCTGCACTGTATGACCTATACAAGGGTAATTTTCTAATGCAAGAGCTTAAAACGCATCATTTATCCCCAGTTGAGCATGTTTTCACTGCAATGTAACAACTAGGAAAAACCAAGTTAGTCCCTGCACGTGTAAAGAGGAAGGAGGGCAGTATCTTGCAAAACAGTTTCTATTGCATTATTTCTAGTGCAGCTCTGTAAACAGCCATGCTAGCGCAGAGACCAGATAAAAAAATGCAGAGTATGAAGCACAGCCTGCATTTAACTTGAATATACATCCATCTATTATCCAACATAACAATCTGATATTTGTTTAAAATTATGTAAGGTACAAGAAATCAAAAACAAGTTTTTATTGCAGATCTGCAAATACACAAAGCTGTAGTTTGATTCCTCCTCTCAGCTTCATTGTTCCCAGGTAGAATTCTGTCTCTGCACCTGTCTGTCTTTCTACTTTTATCATCCTTTCCAAAACGGTGAAGAAAGAGCAAGAAAGATAAAAAGGAAAGATTCAATAATGAAGCTTAAGATGGAAGAGGAGAGGGCGAGCAAACTCCCTAGATAACAGGTCTGTTTTATCTGTCTACTAGCTAAACTCCAGAATTGCCAATACCATGTACTAGAATGTTGTGAATCAGACTTTAATAGAAAGATTTATATATGCCTCTCTAAACTTTAATCCTTAAGAATTCATAGATTGCTTTTAATTTAGAGAATTATTAGTCATTTAAAACAATAAAATAAAAAATACAGTCTTAGATTTACAAGAATTCAGTAGTTCATTTTAAAACTGTAGTCTCATATTGGTAGGATCTTCTTTTGTTTTACCTAATTCAAGCCAGCTAGCAGAAGTTGAGACTAAGCTCAGTCTACCAAACAAGCTTCTAGTTCATAAAGATCTAAATTAGAATTCTACACAGAGGCCAAAAAGAGCTGAAATCAAATTTAGGTGATGCTGAGCAGCTCCTTTTCTGCCCATCCCATGCTTCATATTTTCAGTATTAGGACAGGCAGCAGTTTGAGAACATTTAACAGATAATGAGAGTTCTGAGTGGTCTGAATACTAAACCATGCAAAAGCTCACATAAATCATTAAAATCTGACAGTTTCTCTCCTGCATTCCTCAAGGAAGGGGGAAGAGAGGGATTTATACTAATTTTATTTTGGATTGTATTTCCAGCATCGTTCAATTTAACATGAAGTAAGCAACCTAGGTAGTCCAATTTTATCATGTCATCTTCAAGTAGCTTTTAGTTGTATTTTTCTGATTCACAGAACTGCTTATTTTTTTATAGAGCTGTTTTAGCATGAATGCATTCAGTACATTTAATGCTATTTCCCATACTCCACTTATGTTAAAGTTAGGTAAGCAATTAAAGTGGAAGTGAACTTTTCTCCTTTTAAATACAGGAAGGCAATTCATAATAAATATTATTTCCATAGATTTGGTTCTTGCTTCAGTTTCTCCATTTAGTAGGAAGCAGATGATCAACCTACCCTACACTGAAGTTGGTGAAGTAATTCCATTATTTAAAAACTGTTAACACAGAGCTCTACCAGCTTTTTCATGCATAGCAATCCAGTTACAGCCTGCCTATGCCCACCAATATCTGTGCAATTTGAACACATGCAAGTTTAAGCAGCCACATGCAAAAATTTAGCATAGTCTTCAATTGAAAATGAAGCAGTCAAGTCAAGTAAGGGCAAAAAATAAAGATTTCAAAGGCCTTTAAGTGATAAAACCCCCTTATTTCTTTATGTGCAGCTAGGGACAGAAAACATGAAAGCTGGCTTTAACCCTGGCTCTCCCAGGAGCACCTAACAGGACTCCAAAAATTCTACAATTCTGAGTAGCCAAAATCAAGCTGGATGTCATCAGATCTAGTAATTCCAAAGTCAAAGTTTGCAAATGGATATTTTTAATGTTAATTACACTTTTTAAGTAGCATTAATGAAGATTATGTCAGTTTTGCTAGAAATTAAATTACTTCACATTATGTAGTTATATGGATTTACATTATATATTTAGATGAGCCTGTAACATAGAAGCCTTGAGGTTTTCACATTATGTACGTGCTAAACACTTTTGAATTAACCACATATGCATTTGAGACGGCTACCTCTTTCTGTCAGATCAGCAATATGAGAATCATTTACTTTCATTTCCTCCTAACATTGTTTCAGAACACACTGTCCATAATTAAACCACCTAGGCATCATGGTATGTCAGTCTTGATGCTCCTTTCTGGAAATAGCATGCAGTTAGGTCCATCATGCTGCAGTCACAGCAAAACATAACAAGCAAAGGACTATACTATGAGAAACTACTAGCTGTGCATTTAAACTTTACAGTAGCTATTTTTCTTCCTTTTTTTTAAAAAAAAGGTTAAAATAGCTAATGTCTCTTGCCTTCATATATTCCCATAAAAATTTAAAGATTATGGAATGTGGGGGTGAACATCAGTGGGATGCACTGGGCTCATTTAATACTATCCACAAATGAGCTCATTTTATTCATTGCTCATTTTATGGACACGCTAAAGTTGGGGATAGGGAGTAATCTAACTTTTTTAATGGATTTCAAGGGAGCTAAAATAATGTATCAGCTAAGGGTTTGCTCAAGGTCAGTGGAAAGCTAGCTAGTACAAATGCATCTATAACAAAATGCATGTTCTTTTAACAGTCTCTATAATCAAGGAATTAAAATGATTTTCAAGGTTCATGAAATCAAATATCATGAATAAGAGTTATAAGCTGGCCTAGTTATTTTGAGAGTGTCAATAAAGCCTTCATTTTTCATAATACGCTTTAGATTCCATTTTTCAAGTGCAGCAGAGCCTGAAAAAATAAGAAAATAAAAAAATCAGGCACTGAATTGAAAAAAAGAAATAAAAATCACAATGTGTCATTTTCTGATTATCCTTTGAAAACATAAGGGCCTTCTGTAGATCTTATAACTACTGAAGGTTTATGATACAAAGAAGTTAATATTTGTAAATAATATGGGTTTTTAAATGGAAAAAACAAAGAAGTCATACAAGTGAGAGACAGCCAGGAGGGCACAGGGCACACAGGTGCTCCCACCTCCTGCTGGCTGGAGGTTGCCTACCTGTGCTCAAAGGAGCTTAAAACCATGTATTTGAGTTCAGGGCCTTTCTAGCAAGCTACACAAACCATGTTTATCTTAAGGCTCTATAAAAATGATCAAAATTAAAACTTTCATAAGTTTTAAGTTTCCATAAGGCCAAAGTTGGTCGTTTGATGTTATTTTTTCCTCCTCTAGCCATTTCAGGCAGATAAAGCTGAAGAAAGGAAAACTCAAAACTGAGAAGCATCCTCAGGGCAGAGAGTGTCAAGAGCTCACAGGGTACCTCATAATTCCCAGGTATCACTGCCAATACAGCAGAAAGTGCTAATTTAGGCCAATGTCAGCAGAAGTGTGAAAGATGCAATTTGAGGCCCCATGGTTGCCAGCTACTACATACAACAGGCTTTGGAAGATTTGATGAATATGAAGGAGATGCTGTGAAGATGCTGGTAAGGTCACAACACTTACTCTGCAGGTAAATCTGGAAGGCCAGATGCTGTAACAATATTTTGGTGCTGTGATCTCCAGCTGACAGCAGATTTCCAAACCCAGCTAAGAGCTATGCAACACAGAGCAGATGCAGAAACTGCAAGTTGCTCAGGTATATGGGCTTGAGACCTTCAGCTGGGACCCTTTTCAGAACCTGGATGAATCAGTAAGAACACAGAGAACAAACAAATGCTTACTTGCAAGAGAGAAACAGTATAAGCATACCTATGATGAAAATATTAAAAATTATACAAATTATGTACTTGATCAAAGATTTTCATGTAAGATTTAAAAAGAAAAACCAGGGCAAATAACCACCACTACTGTTCCTTGTGCAGCCTTCCATCGTCCATCTGTGGCTTAAGGGTAAAAAGACACTATTCAAACACTGTTTTTAACAGCGCTTGACTCATTTTTCTTCTTTGAACTTTTCTAATGACTTTTGAAGCTATTAATAAAGTGGTTAGAAGTGAACTCCCCTATTCAATTTTGCATCATGTGGAGAACTATTCATGTCTGGCACTTAATACTTTCATTAAGTATTCGCTGACTTGTCCATCATGAGGAAGACTTGACAATCTTCCCTATTTGCTTTCCTTTCTGCATTTATATGCCAGTGCCCATTATCTTGACATTTGTTTTCCGAGCACTGTTTCTAAGTTCTCCTCACATTGAAGCTTTTACCCTTCTGATACCTTTCACATCCTTTCTGAAACAAGTGGACAGAACTGATGAAGAGTAATAGTGATATTTTTTTACATGCTTCCTTTCCATCAAGGCTCCCAAGGGTATGCATGCTTCCAGACACAATGTCTAATTCTGAATACATATATTCTCCATTTGCATAATCTACATTTATTAATATTTTTAACTCTTTTTTTTAATAGGCTAGTCATCTAGGATTTGTATTCTTCTGCCAGTACCTCTACTGAATTTTAGATCTGAATATGCCAATTAATTTGGGGAACTTCTTGAATTTGTCATTTTGCCATTTACCTTCTTTCCCAGATAATTTATTAATGTGAAAAAAACATAAATCCATTTCCATTAATTCTTACCCCTTTGGTTCTTACATTTAGCCTCTTAGTTATTTAGAAGAGCACTTTCCTTGTTATCCCATTAAAAGTATTTGGTGAAAAAACTAATATAAAAGTTTTTCAAATCCTTATCATATTTTAATCAATCATTTTTACCCAAAAGCTTACTCTAATTGAGGCCCTAATGTGAAATTTCTCTCTATAAAAGTAACATTTATTCTTCCCCTTTGCAACACATTTCTACTAATCATTCAATTTTTTTATTTTTTTTTTCCTTACACATCAGATTTATAAGTCTGTAATTTCTGAAATGTTGTTAAAGACCATTTTTACTTCCTCTCATCTCTCTGGTACTGGAGTCAGGTTAAGCATGAAGTTATGCACAGTACTGAGCAGTTTGACAACGTCATGCTTGAAATTAAGAAGTGACCATGTGACTTAGGCAATTTGTTGATATTAATTTTAAAAGCTTGACCTACATGTTTTAGCAATACTTAATTTTGATGCAGGCACACACTGGAAAACTTAAAGATTTGTGGGAACATCAAGGAGCTCATCAAGGCCAAATGAAAGATAGTGTTACAGAGACCAAAGGGGCTGGGGCTCAATCTTACTGGTCTCATGGGTTGAGCAAGTAATGAGGACAGAAGTTATGATTGCCTTGGACTTGTCCCGCCATATACCTATTCCTCCCCTGCCCTCATCTAAACTCAGTCATCCAACTCCCAAATTACATCCTATCAGTGGGTGAAATTCTCCCCAGAAGCAGGACAAGAAGCCAGTTTTGCAGACTATGAGAGGCCCAAGATCAGTCAGCATGCCAGCAGGGGAGCCAAAGAGAATGAAGTTTTGGGGACTTGCTTTGGTTCATTCTAATGAGGTTCTGGAGTAGGACGCAACTGGAAGGATAAGACTACAGGATGAGTTGAGGAGAGGGGAAAAAAGCCCAAAATCCAACATTAATTGAATTGAAATGGGCTATACCCTACCTCCAATGCCTTTTGAGCCCTATTTGGATTGACTGCAAAAGACAAGGCTACAGAAATGTTTATCAAAGTCTACATATAGTAAATTAATAGTAGGATAGTTACACTTGTCTGCATTGCATGTTCTAAATCTCTCACCAGTGAGTATACTCAGTCTGCAAGAAAGGTGTGAGGCCAAGTCCTTCACTTGAGTACACTCAGGAAAACTACAATAAAAACATGCAGAAGCGTATTCATGCTATGGAAGTCTACTACAAAGCAGTAACAAAAAAAGGGTTAACTGCTTTGCACTCACAATTTTTATTCAGTTTAAAGAAAATGACACACCTCCTATCTCCTCAGAAAACAATCCAATAGAATAGGCTTTTTTTTCTCCCTCATCACAGCTCAGCAACACTAGAAATAAAAAGCATTGTCAAGAACACAATGCTTTCTAGGAAGATTGCCAGAAATGCTGTTCACACAGCCTGATAGATAGACAGACCACACAGTCAACATTTGTTCTGAAAAATCATATAGTAACTAAGAGTGTCAAAAAATGAGAGCAGCAGGTCAGACAGGTACCCTTACAGGCAAATTTTCACTCAAGACATCAGATGAAATTATAGCAACTTCAAATAGAAGTTCACCAGATGGCACACAGTGCTAGTGGGTGCCACCTAATGGGCTTTCATTTATTACACACTGACCTAATTTTGTGCTCTGTTTCCTGAGCAAAGAACATGTACTTGGTCACAAATATTTCGAGAAAATATGTTCCTGTAAGCAAATCTATCGATTAAAAAAAAGTATTTCTGGGAATTACCATTTAAGTCATGGGATGCTGTTTTAGTCATTCATTTTCATCCTTTAAACCATAGTCCTTCCACTGAATACTTGCACTGTAGCAGAAATAGAACTGCTAAGCTCTCTTTCCCTTAAAGCCCATAATTTTCAGCAGCCAGACCTTCCTGACTGTTATCTGCTTGATGGCATGCAAGTGGGTGCAACTTCGAACAAAAACTTGGGGTACTGCCAGTACCATTTCCAGCTGTAGTAGTAATTACTGTATTACTAATACTATGTATTAATAATTATCATATGCCCACTTAAATTCTTACATTTTGCCATTTGTAAACAACAAATTAGTTCACTCCAATGTGACGGAAAGAGGCCATTCCACTTCACAGATTCCTCTATCATTCCATCAGGTACCTATCCACTGCCATCAGTGTCATCAAGCCAGCTGAGCCCAGGAGATATCAGTAAAGCTACTCCACTTTGCTTCCTGTTGTTTACTGCAGCAGATTTATGAACTGTATCTTCCCCAAAGCCTTGAGAAGCATCACAGAAGAGGAGAGAGAGATTAGGAGACTATAAAGTTGTGGCAAACATGGTGGAAATACAGCTGATATTATTTTTTCCTGTTACGTTGGTTAAAGAAACATGGAAAAAACAGAAAAATGACACATTTAAAATGAACAAAGGAATTCAAGTGTGTAGTCAGCACAAGACAATGGTGAGGGAGGAAAACTAAAAACCAACCTGCAGTATCAAGAAGCCCAAATTGCAATACAAACTATCTGGACAGAAATGACAGTCAAAATTCATCCAGAAATACGAAAATGAAAGTCACTTCTTCCTGTCTTTTGTCCAGTGCCAGGCCATCACTGGTGCCTTCAGCAGACAGCAATTTGTCTTGCCTTCATCTGCTACCTGCTGACTTTGCATTAACACAATAGTCTAGTTCAGTCTAGAATGCAATTTAATGGATGCAACTGGTATAATGAGAAGAATTTACCAGGGCTAGACACATAAGCCTATATGAATAGTAGAGTGCTGAAAAACAATTTGCTAATTCTTCAAATTCCCACTGGTAATATGACAGCAGCTAAATCTCTTCTAAGATGGAGAGTATCATAATTAATTCAATATAATAAGACATTAAAGAACAATGCATAATTAAAACATTACAACCTCTTCAGACAAAATACTAGTAATCAGTACTAGAAAAAAAAATATAGTGAGAAGGGCAAAGATAAAACTAGAGCATACTGTATCATTTTGCTAAGTAAGCAGCACACATCTTGATTTTGGTTGAAAAATCTTATAAGCTGTACAGCAGAAATAATTTTAAACATAGCACAGCCTTTATTTACTTTTCCAGAACATGACTAGATTTGATGAAACCACCACCTGAAGAATACTAGCAATTATAAAGTTTAAAAAAAAAAAAGTTTTGGTACTTATCTTCCTCATTAAAACAAATGACTATTTAGAAACATAACCTCAGGTATTTTACATTGAAACTTTAAAAGCTGTCCAACAAAGCAGCCACAGATTTTCCTACATAAATGGTAAGCCTAAATATTAAGAGCAAAGAGTCAGAAGAAGTGAGTTACAGAGCAAACCTCCCTGAAATAACAGTAAAAGGGCAGTAATACACCTTTCTAACACACAGAATCATTTGTGGTTAAAGAAAACTACTTCTATAAGGAGAACACAATTTTATGTTCACATTTGTCAAAAAGATCACTTTGATCACTCCGTCTCTTGAGGGAGATTATTTCTCCCTCAAGAAATAAAGCTGCCATTTACTGTGAACTACAGCACATACTCTTTGTGTGCTCAGTTCATGCACTAGGACAAAAACCTGCTCTTCCTCACATTTCTTATCACGCAATTTCATATTTGCGTAACAAATCCCAACAAAACTGAAACAAAGTTCGATAAGAACTTCAGTAAAGCAGTTACATTCTAAGAAACATACGGAAGTTTAAAGCAACCAACAGCCGTCAGCACCATTAGTAGTTTTCAAAAGAACTTATAAAAAAAGATAAGTAATCACATTCCTTTCTGGTTCATAGTGGCCATCCATGTAATCAAGATAATAAAAGAAAGCATAACTCTTTTTCAGAAACAGTCACAGTGTACAGAAAGGAAGTAGTTAATTTTGGCAGGCACCATGAAGAAGCAAAAGCGCTCCTAAAAAGACACTATTTGAGGGACAGTGAGGACAAACAGTATATACGTAAACACAGAAAAACTGACAATTGGTGCTATGCTCTTGGTTTATCAGTTCACTAAGAGTGCTGGAGCATGCAGCAAGCTCACTGCCCTGGACTTCAAGAGAGCAGACTTTGGCCTCTTCAGGAACCTGCTCAGTAAGGTT
>WYDI02008641.1:0-15320 GCA_009867235.2 Psittacus erithacus | reverse complement strand
TCTATTCTCCTCCCCATCCCTCCGGGAACGGGGGGGGGGGGTAGGGAGGACAGTTTGTGGGGGGGGAAAAAAACAAGCAGGCTACATGCTTTGTCTAATTTACAACTAAGCTTAAACCACGACAATTACCTTGCCAGGCACCAAGGTACGACTGACAGGCTTATAGTTCCCTGCATCCTCCTGCTTTCCTTTTTAGAAAAGATTATCTTTTTCCTTTTCCCATCACTAGGAACTTCACCGGTCTGCCATGACTTCCCAAATATGATGGATGGTGGTTGAGCTATTTCACCTGCCAGCTCCAGGATCTATGGGTGCATCCCATCAGGTCGCATGGACTTGTATAGCTTCAGGTTCCTTAGATGGTCTTAAACCTGATCTTTTCCTACAGTGGTCAGTTCTTCACTGTCTTGCTCCCTGCCTTTGCCTTCTGTGTATTGGGCAGTGTGGCTGGAGCACTTGCTGGTGAAGAAGAGGCACAAAAGTTGTTTTCATTATATTTAAGATGATAACATGTCTGCAAGCATTCTACATCAGAAAAATTTACTATCTGAAACCTGCCTTACAAATTTGTGGAAGGACACCTCTTGCATTTAGGAAGGGGTGTATATAAGATTTGGGTACCTGATAGTTTTAATGAGGTGCAGGAGAAGAAAGGGGATACACTCTAGTTTTTTTTAGCTTTGCATTTACTTCCTTTAGGCTTTAGAAAGCTGTCCATTTTGTCTTCGTATCTTGGTGGCTTCTTTTCTCTCTGTATTTATTCCTTGGCTGTCAGGTTTTCTCTTTTTTTTTCAAGGAAAGATCGCACTTGAAATACAACTACAAAGAAAATGCAGCACCAAAAGAGAAATAACACAAGATTTTATCTAAAAGAGTGAATTGGGGGTACTTTGTAATAGTCTGTGTTTCCTCAATTTTTATTACAGTTGAGTTATGAGACTTTACTTTACACTGGGGAATAAGCCTTGTATTTAAAAAAAAAAAAGAAAGCTACAGACCTGGATATGTGGATGGTAGATAGTGACACAAATTGAGATGTATTAATGCTGCTATAAAGAGAAAGTCTCCAATAATTCATAAGTCATGAGGGAATTAGATGCAGATTCTCATACTCAATTTAGCAGTAAGAACAGCTCTAAGAAACTTTTGGTCTGTTTATAAAAATATACACAAATAAATGGTAGAAAATTAGCTACAGAGTAATTCTTATCTGCTTGTGAGAAGCTCAGAGACCACAGTCTGCCATTTTTAAAATGTAAGCTCATAGAATTGTTGTGGTTTAAGCCCAGCCGGTAACTCAGAACCACGCAGCCACCCGCTTACTTCCCCGCTTCTTCCTCTCCCCAGTCCTAGAGGGATGGGGAGGAGAATGGAAAGAATGTAACTCCCACGGGTTGAGATAAGAACAGTCCACTAACTAAGGTATAACACAAAACCACTGCTGCTGCCACCAATAATGATAATGATAAGGGAAATAACAAAGGAAGAGAATACAACCACTCAGCACCCGCCAAACGATACCCAGCCCGATCCGAGCAGTGATCTAGCCCTTCCAGGTAACTGCCCCCAGTTTCTATACTGGGCATGATGTGCTGTGGTATGGCATACCTCTTTGGTCAGTTTGGGTCAGGTGTCCTGTCTCTGCTTCCTCCCGGCCTCCCCTCCTCCCTGACTGAGCATGAGGCTCAGAAAGCCCTTGGTCAGAGTAAACATGACTGAGCAGCAACTATAAACATCGGTGTTATCAGCGCTGTTCCTAGGCTGAAAGTCAAAAACACAGCACTGCATCAGCTACTGAGAAGGAGAAAAATGACTGCTACTGCTGAACACGGCACAGGAATCAAGTTATTATCTTAGAATGTGACTCTTTAATAGTCTTTTCAAGTTACATACTTATAGTCCATACAACTGAAACAGTATGAAAATGTGTAGGACTCAAAGACTTTCTTTTAGAAAGTGTGAGGCAAATGCAGGTAATCAATATTTGAATATTTATTTATTTATTTCAAACAATTCATTATTTTAAATATAAGCTTATGATTTCCTGGTATTGTACAGTATTTGAACGCCTGCTTGATTGCACATTATAACTTCCAGAATCACATTTCTAAGATAAATGCAAATGCTTATTAATTTAAAATGTGCTTTCTGTGACTATTCTGCAATAATAGCTTAAAAATTGATGCTTCGTTGCAGTAGTTGCCAACCAGAAAAGGTGTCGATGAGAATGGTGCAGGAGAAATGGAGAGTGAAATTAAAGGAAAACTAACAAGACTGTTTTCAGCTAAGAAATGCAAAACTCACACCTAGTGGAAAAGTAAGCCCTCCCCCAGACCTACAATTGCCTCTAAACTGACTTCAGGATGATTTTTCTCATAACCCCACATGCAGTATCAAAAGCATCTGACTAGCTTTTATATCACATGTGTTAAACGAATATGTTCTGAAATATAAAGATCTGCAAACCTATAATCTCCCCCACAATTCTGTGGTTTCTGATTGTATCTAATTAATGCAGTCTTTTTCATACATTTGCTTTTATTTCCCAACTTTTTCTTGGCTGATAATATCCCCAGTTTTTTTTCTCTCAATACTCTATCTATAGATCTTGCAATTGCCAAAGTACAGAAACACCTTTTTATCATGTCTTCAAGGGTTTACTTTTCTTAGACACCAAAGGTTTGGTTACATATAGAGTCTGATTTATTCAAATCTGCTTGTGATTCCTTTCATATGAAAAAATCCAGTCACTTGCAGAATATTTTTGTAGTCAAAGCACTCACCCAAAATACAGGCTAATCAGTCTTCACAGTTCTTAACTGATTTACCCCAGGGAAGTGAGGAAACTGCTCTTTTGAATTAGTAGCCATTAACTCAATTACGGGCAATTTACCTGCCAGGAGTTAGAATCAGGGTTGACACAAAGGAATTTCTAGTTGCTGGCCTTGTATCTACTGCTGATTGAAACTCTAGGAGAACTTGTGTTAAATAAAGTTTAACTGAATAAAATCTGATAGAATTATTTTGTCCCAACCTTCTCCATGTCCATAAATCATCCATGTATTCAGTGATATTTTTATGAGTTAGGTAGTACAGTTCAGCTATATTCTTTCCTGACTTGCTTAAGAACAGCATTTCACTTAGTTATGACTTATTTGTGAAAGGCTGCATTTGTTTATGATTAGAATTCAAAAAATATCTCTGGTGGCCTAAAATATTCTCCCAAAATAAAATCTGAATGTGTTTAGAATGTGTCCCTTTCATATTCATTTTCCAAATGATCCTGTTCACAGGCAAGAATTTTTTATCTATGCAAATCGTAGTGCCAGCTCAAAATCATTACAGAAACACTCATGTCTTCTCTCAACATGGCAGAGGCAGGAAATGGTTTAGAGCCACTATGAACAAATGATAAAAAAGGGATTTAACCGGCGCTCAGGAAACAGCCGTTGTGATTTCAATGTGGTCCTGTAAAAACAACAGTTCTTCCTTTCCGCTAAAGACAACTATTATAGTCAGCAAAAAACTCCAAACAAACCATGTAATAAAGAAAATATGAGGGTTTTTTCTATCCTGGAAGTTGGGAATAAAACATAGAGGTTGAAAATGTACGAGAAGCAGGAAGACATTGGGCAAAAGAACATGGATCAGTTCCCAAACGATTAAATGGTGACAAATGAATATAAAGATCATTAAAGTTTAGGTTACAAGCTTTCTGAAATGGGTTTTTCTCTTGGGTCTCTGTAATAATCAGAATTTGTTGCCATAGTTACCAACGAGATTTTGACCTAAGACGATGTGATTAATAAAGGCACAGTACAGCTAATAGTCAAGAATGACCAAGCTTGCAAAACAGAAACCAGATGCAGAGCTGGAAGTGATTGGTTGCAATGCCTGGAAAATGCAAAGGATCTTTTATTTAGCATGTAGAGTCAGTCACATCTGAAATCTGACAGAAATCTGATGAGGCATGAGTGTACACATTAACCTTGGTGGTAAGCTAGAACACTGTATTTTACACAGGGGTTTGTGGCACTCAGATGGCTGAGAGCAAACATAAACATTGCATGTTGTACTCAAATGCATTTTTGCACAGCTTTGGGCTTTCATGTTTTACAGTGCTGTAATGCACTCCTGGGTTAACTGAATTTTTTGCTATAAGGTATAAATGCTCTTGAATTTTAAAGTGAAAAACATTACTGGATGACTGGACAGAGGTTAGCCTCCATCACCATAGTAATGCAATGATTATAGGACTGACAAATAACCATACGATGATTAAATATCATATTGTAATGATTTATAATTTCAGCTATTTGGTTCAACCTGCTTCTCGAACACAGTCACTTGAAATCAAATTTCATGAAACTGCTCAATCTTCTTTCGCTATTTTCACCTAATCTTGAAACAGCTCCAAGGCTATTGCTGACCCCATCACCTCCTGCAACTGGTATGTGAGTTATAGCTGAGACTTCCAAACGTAGTAAGATATTAGGATACATTGTTTAGTCTAACACTGTATGCATAGGATTATGGTAGATTTTCCGTCAAGAATCTATACCAGCAGTTAGTAACATTCTCAGATCAAACCACTGCAGGCACATACTATATAATTTTGTAAATTATCAACCTTTCTTCTGATGGTAGGAGGTCAATCTTTAATTTCTGTTAAATAATTCATACTAATTTCACTGTCTGCTTATCTAGAATTCATAGTAGAGTCCCCTATTTAATCCTCCAGGTACTGCAACTGCATAAAACTAGTCAGTATTACATGATTGAGTAAAATATAAAAAAGGAATACTAAATGCACAAGAAACATAAAATGAATCACATATGCGCTACTACCCATTTGAAGTAGTTGCGTTTTGAGGTTCTTCTATTAATTATCAATTAACTTACATTTATTTCTTTGCACTATAGATAGACATGAGATTTTCTTTTCCTTTAATGGTTTTTTTCAACCTGAATTTTGTATATTTACACATGAAAGCCACTTAAGAAGAAACATGATTTTATGCCTCAATATATATAAATCTTATTTTTTTAATAAAAGGGAACAAATTCTTCCTGCACAGCTTAGCCTCCAGAAACAGTTCTAAGAGTTTAAAATTAAAATATAAATTTTTTTTTGGTCAAATACAGTGAGAGTGCAATTTTCACTTGATAAATTTCACCTATTCTGCCAATAAATTTCACCTGGCTGCCTATTCTGCCAATAATTTTTCTTCATCAAGATAAACCAACTTTTATACTAAAATCTAGTAAACTTCTAATCTTCTAACTTTATCACACTGCTGTTTGACAGCTCTCAGCGGCTCAGTTTGTCAAAGATGACCCTCAGTTTTTCTCCGAAACTGTATATTTCTGGCAAACCTAGGTGTTACACTGTTCAGTGCAAAAGAAAGCAAACCATCTAAGTGGTTTGTACCCTTGAAAAATAAGAAGGACTAATAGCCAATAACTGGGCAGAACAAGATGATCTTCTTCTTCACCCATTCCACCAGGGGAGAAAGCCAGAGGAGTGCAGGGAGTGAGCAGCTGGTGGTGCTTAGGTGCTGGCTGGGTTAAACCACAACCCAGTCTCAGTGGAAAGCCAGTGCTGCAATGCTTATAAAAGAAACACAGAAACCTGGCATGTGAGCCTTGCTCACATGTGTGAGTGCTCCCAGTGTGAGTTTCCCAGTGTGAGACTTCACATGACTGCTTACACTGAAATTTAGAGAAGTGTCTGAAGGAGATGACTGTCAGAAAGGCAAGACCTATAAAATTAGTTTGATGTGACAATCCTGCTGTACATGACTACCTTATCAGAGGATGACAAACTAAAGTGGATGTGTTGGATCTTGCAGCTAGATAAAGCTTTGGCTGTCTTAACTTCAGAAGTAAACATTAAGTATGTAATGTGTATAGGTAGGCTTGGAATACTTATTCTTGCCACCTTTGCTTGGAACTGCTGTTAATGTTAATTTATAATGCCCTGTGGTGCACCTATTGTGTATTGGCCTGATCTCAGTCCCTGTCTGGCTATGTTGACAGCCTACTAGTAGTCTGAGCTTTGCAACATCTGTTGTCTGGAGAGAGAATCAGCCTAGATCTCCTGATCAGACGATAGCTCTGAAGCATCATTGCACCCAGGGTTGTGCAAAACTTGTGTTTGTACATGGTGCTCTTCTGCTTCCTTATAAATTGAAAGCATTTGAGAGTAGTAGTGTTGAAATGTTTATTTTTAAAAAGTTAGGTTTGGAAAAATAAACTGGGAATGTGAGACATGTTACATGGATAGGAAAATGCAGAAACAGAAATACTACCAACCTATGAATTTAGAATTAGTAGGGGTTGTGGAGAGGAATTCTAGGAGAGCTCCATAAATACAGGTTAACTCTCTTAACAGGTTAACTCTCCTTTACATTCCATCTGACTGCTGTTTCTTTCATATCTAGTGTACCCTCTGGTTGGTACAGCATCCAGGTTAAAGCCTTGCTTGTTGTTTGGTTTTGTTTAAAAAAGCTTTACTTCAAACAACTAAATCCATTAAGTTTATGTTCAGCAGTAAAAGCATCCTTGTTGTGAATGTCATTCTTTTAATCCAAGACTGTCAGAGGAAAATATATGTGCTATTTTAGCATTTTCAGACTTCGTATCTGCAATACCAAATAGTTTGCTTCAGAAAAATAAATAAAAAAAATACATTTGCTTCTCCCACAATTAATTTACTACCGCTAAGTATTTCCTGATTTACATGTGAATGCAGCTTAGTCAATAAAGTTTATACAATCACCTAGGAAAAATTCCGCTAGATAGGTAGTCACTGCAACATTGGAAACCTGCAGTTCAGCTGAGTATTCTCATTCCTGTTTTAAACAATTGTAAAGTGACTGTGTTAATGTCAAATACAGGACAGAGTTGTGAGTTTAGTTCAGAAGCAAGGGTCAACTTAGCAAGCTCCCAGCAGAAATAGTCATGCTTCCACTTTTTTCTTTTGGATCAAAAAAATACTGCAAGGTGGCCCTTTTTGAATCCTGGACTATTGTCATACCCAGTTATTTGAAAACAATGACATTAGGAGATTTTAAAATTAATATTCTTTTTACTTTGAGATTTTCAAGTTACTCTGAGTAACTTGAAAGCAAGTTTTCTTTTAAAAAACTTCCACTTTTTCCCTCTCAATGTTTGGAATTAAAGAAAGATATCAAATATCATTCCTTTTTTGGGAAACTTGTGAAAATTGGACAGGTGATTTTTAAAGCATACTGTTATTCTCAGTGAGAGTGGCAAACCCAGAATATACAGATGCTGCTAACAGCTTCTTTAATCTTTTCTTCTGCATTTAAAAGCTACAATGTAACTTAAAAATTGCGGTGAAAAGAATCTCTGTTTGCAGGACAAACCAAATAGGCAACAGAGCATGATGAAGACAGGACCTTTTTGCCCAAGAAGCCAATGCAAGCCCTCTCACAGATGCCGGATACCAAATGACAGAAAGAACAGCTTCACTACAACATGCCCAGTATATCTGACTGCAACTTGTCCTTTTCCCATTCCTTCACAGAAGTCTATATAATATATTTTTAGCAAAAATTAGAGGCTGAAAAGAACAGTCAGGTCACTCAGTCTGTTTCATAAGCACGTCACTCTCTCCTGAGGCATATTCTCCATCAATGACTAATTCAGCAGGGTGGCTTTAATGTCTTCCTTCTCAAACCTTCCTTTATCCATGCTGTGAAATGCAGGCATGCCATGAAGTTTGCTTCAAACATATTTAGCCTTAATATGTCTCTGCATTTCTGTCCACAACAGTGCCCTCATGACATGGATGACTTTTCCTCTGTCTGATAAACTACCCTTTGCTAGGTATGTCAGTTTAAATATTCACTTCAGGAATACACCTAGGAGCATTATTTCCACACAAACGCCTCCAGTTATCCCCAGCACGTTCTGGTCTCCCACCAGCACTGCCATCATGTCAGATTATTGTGATTCACTAAATATGTAGGCAAGCGTTACACTGAGAGTGACTCAGCCGCAACAGGGATATTATTCACTTTTTTTGCATGTCTACAAGATTGGGGGGTGTGTGATAACAACAGAGAGTGTTTGTGTCACCAGGATGATGGGAATTGGAGCTCCAATTTACAGTAAAGTGTTTCTGTACACATTTACATCCACTTTTTATGTTTTAATGTGACAAAATATGTTGAGGCTGCCACAGCGTGTGTGTGTGGTTGTGTGTGTCTGCATGTGGTGTGAATGCTTTGCTCAGAAAGCAGGGTCACTTTAGGGGGTCTCCATTTCCATCATGGAAAGCACAGATGCTGCCAACGCTAAAGTCAGGCCACTGAGGTCCCCTTTATGACCTTATAATCATCTGTCCATGAGACTGGACAGTGTCCATGATAGGGACAGTGAGAAAAATGGGCTTCTAATCTATTAGACCAATTTTCCGTGTGGGTTTGGGCATCTCTTGCTATCTTCTTTCATGCCTTGTTTTGTTACCTTTTCAGGGAAGCTCTTTCCATTTCTACCTGTTTATAGACTGGATAGTCTAAGTGGGGCCCTGCCCTCAGTTTCAGCCTTTAAGCTCTGCCATGGAACAAAGACCTGTAACAGATGTATTTAGTGGCCTCTGCATTAAGATGCCTTTTGTGAAATCCATTTGATGAGATTATTTCACAATTACCTCACAGTAAAACCCCAGTGCTTTTAGAGAGGGAACAAGCTGACATACAAATGTGTTCATCTGTATTTATTTAAAAAATAAAGGCATTTTGACTGCCTTCACACAATTTCCTACACTGTTCTCACTAATAAATGCTTTCAGTACAGGTAACAGCTGCAATTAAAAGTTGTTTTAGAATCTAAAATCAAAACACCAATCTAGGATTGAAATAAGAACACCTAAAACATACGTGAAAAAACATTCAGCTGTAAAATCACCTTATTTGTTTGGCTTTGTGGGGTTTTTTGTGAGGGAGAGAAAAGCAAGGGGTTGTTTCTTTTCTTGAAGTAAGTAATAAAAAATATATGAATCTAGAGTAGGAATCGGACTCTAATGATAGCTGCAGTGAAGGCACTGGTACATAATTCATCACTCCACTAATGCAGTCTGGCAGAAAATTATTTCATATGTATGGCAGGATGTGTCAGACACTTTGATTTAGAGCCTTCTCCAACATTTTCAAGGAAGTGCGCAAGGGTTTTGCTTCCTCCCCCATAACTGCTTTTAAACCCACATTGCAAATATGGACTTAAATTATAAAGTTCCTGATACGTGAAAGCAAACTGATTCAGAAAAAGCTTGTACGTTCACACTTATATCCTCCTAAAGATGTTGGAACTTGAGATGACAAAATGTCACCACCTGCCTAGTAGTGAATCAAAACCCAAAATACATTTGTTGGAGGTATATTTCTGCATCAGGTGGTGAGGCAGATGAAAAGTTGCCTGGCAAACTCTCTGTGTGGCATGGAAAAAGTATAACATGAGGCAGCAAAAGCATATAAAAGGTTAAGGAACATTAACATACACCTTCTAGTTGACACACCTGTCTACGGACTTTTTAATTTCTTAAATATTCAATGTTGCCTCACAATGCATTTTTAAAAACTTTTGTATTTTTTATCATTCTGACGTTTCTGATGTTTTGATATTTCTGAAATGCAATTAGGCTTATAGTAATAATAAAATTAACAATATGTATGCAAAAGGTGATGTAAGTCACTCAAGGAACTCATGATGGCAGCTACTCTTTATGCTTAGGATTGCTTGAGAAGCTGCAGTGTCAGAGATGATAGGAACTGTTTCATGCTGGGCCTCCAGCAATGTTCTAAACTGTTGACTCAATGCATGGAATATCAGTGAGGCGCAGATCAAGCAAATCCTATACACCAGATATAAATTAGCAGAGTTCTTTGAATTAAAAAGGTGCATCCAAGAAAATTTGGCAAACCTATTCCTGAAAATTCTTGCTGAGAAATCCTGGCGTGGATCTTTTTATATTGTAGTTTACCACTTCCTATTCTCATGTTGGATGTTTAATTAAGTAATAGTTTTTGTTAAAAGGAATAAACTTCCCTGTGAGTGAGTCTAGCTAACCAAGAAAACGTTTGGTTTATCAGTGAATGCAATTTACGTTCACTGCGTCCTCTGAATTGCAGTATTCAACCTAACTCTAAAGGATTTTCATTGCCTTAATGACATTTATGACTTGAGCTGAGCATGCAACTCTTCTGTTCCCCACAGATCCATCACTTGACTGGGAATCAAACTCCAGGAGCCAAAGTTGTCCACATAAACAAATAAGTAGTCATTCTAGGTTTTCTGATATTTCCATTTTCATAGTTAATTCATATTCGGTAAATTGGAAAAGATAAAATAGACTTTGCAAAGTATGCCCATTGGCAGTTTATCTAGTTATTATTAAATTTAATTGTTTGATTCATTACAAAAATGTTGTCAGTGGGAAAGCCTTCATTCACAGTTTGACTGGCAGCTAAGCTAGACATCTTATCTCCCTAAGCTCAGCATAGTCAAAGGTGAAATCTTTTCTCTCGAAAGGTTGCATAGAGGATGTGAGATGACAAATCTCCCAATTTAAGCCCCAGTCACTTCTTAATTAAAGGGTGAAAATAGCTTCCTATTTCTTCCATGGTGCAGAAAATTCATAAACAGTATGCGTTTGCCTCAAGTATGAAGTATTTTAAGACTGATTTTAAAACATTCTGGTTTAAAGCCTGGGGTAGGAACACGTCTACTTGGAAGTTTATGACTTGGTTTGTGAGGGGGTGTAAGGCAGCATGGCTTAATGATCTTCTATAATTTTGAAATCTGTCTGTAGGAAAGGTGCTGTCAGGAAGGAGAAGTTATTCTTTGCATATTGATTGGGTTTCCAGACCTGAGTAAAATTAAATGTTCTAAAAACTATCTTACTTGAATTATAGGGTCTATATGTCTCCTCATGCTCTGCTCAAGAACTTTGGACATACTGGCCAAAATTTTCGGAATGACTTGGTTTTGATCTTTTCAGTCTTCAAAATTCACTCCCTTTGCATCTGTCTTTAAGATCTCCCAGATTTTCTGTTTCCTGTTTTCACTTTTCATTGGCAAGCATCTGGAGGCTTTTGCAAGCCAAGTGCACATTCTGTATCCTATAATATTAGAAGCTGAGATTCTCCATCTTGCTCTAGTTTCTAATTCCCATTCCTGCTTTTCTCTTTTCACATTTTGTAACCAATTACAACTATCATAATTACCATGTCCTATCTCACATAATATCAATTTACATTTGTGTAAGAGCTATCATACAAAAGATGTAAATGTCCTGAAAGCAGATCAAAGCTCATTCTTCCATCTCAGAATGTTTTAAATTAACATGACTTACAAATTTTACTGTGGGGCTGAATCAAACTCAGAAAAAGGAAAAAATTTTGGATTGAGACTGGCCATCTTTTTTTAAGTCAATGGGAAAAGAAAAATGCCAGGTGACTTAAGGACAGCATTTTCAGCCTGAATTAACTTCCTTGGGGTCTTGTAGCTTTAAGACTGCAAGTTAAGTTACCCAGACTTATTGTGTATATTTTGTAGGACTTCTCTCCCATTATTTCTTTTCCCCCAAAATAGTAAACATATTTGTACTCAATAGTAAAAAGCATTATCCCCAGAAATACTCAGTTTGAAAAACATAGATTGACAGCTAGCCACAGAGATGATTTCATTTTTTTGGAGGGGGGGTGGTTACTTTAATTATGAACTACATTTGGCACAGGCGGGTTTTTGAGGAAGATGGAGAATCACTGCAACCAGTTAGTCTTCCTTAATTTCAGGGAATGCAGTTAGAAGATGACGGATATGAAACAGCAAATTTTGTTTGTTTAAAGCGGGAGGTGAGTATCTAAGGAACTGTTTCTTATCCTGAAACAAATATGTAAAGAAGCTTTGGCCAGGTGCACTATGCTAGACCATGAATACTGATGAAAAAGTTTACTGTGGGCTTGGGTACATACACATCTGAATTTTGTTTCTCAGGTTCTGTTACAAAAAAGCATGCTCCCTTGCACTCAGACTTGTTATGTTCAGTACCTCAATATTAAGCTAGTAAAATATTTAGAATAAGTTTTTAACAGGCTTTTTATAACAACAACTCTTCTGGTTTCCTGTTTCCTCTGGTGGCCAGAATCAGATGTCCAGGGAAGAGGATCAGTGCAGAAGAAGCAAAAGTGATTTCCTCCTGCTAACAGTCTTGGAAGGTCCATCCTTTTTCATTTCTTAGACTGTTCAAACTATGCAGTTACGTAATTTGTTACTAATTCATATTTTTCTTACCATCTTCTAAAGGTGCTCATAGAAAATTAGATCACATTGTCAGACATTTGAAGTCCAACTTAAAAAAATTATCTTTGAGGCTGATTTTGAATTTCGTGGTAGGGCTTAGTAATACATTTGGTTTGAAAAGGCATTTTCATTCTGGGTTTCTTGAGTCTCTTTAAAATAGCTCAGTTAGAGTTTGTGCAGAACTTAGTCCATGCTGTGACTGTTTATTAGAGTACTCTTAATGAATAAGTTATTGAGTTGCATTTTCTTGCCAGATAATTGCCTCATTAATTTTATTACGTACTGAGGGTACAGGACTTTGATATGAACAAAACGAGGAAGAGCTTACTAGCGCATTCCTAAAATTGGAGAGGCAAAGTGCTATGGGTTAGTTCAAATAATCTTTCATTGCTACTTTTAAATTATTCCTTCAAATTAATTCTTCTCCTCACTGTATTTATAATCTGATTTTGCTTGCAGGTAAATTTGTACAATTATCCTACTTTTATGTGTGTTAGTGGCTGTGTGAAAAGTGTACTCTAGATCTGCAAATAGCCACACTCCATTTGGCAGCTAAATGGGCAAAAGAAAGATGTGCTGTGTGGTCTGTGTCCAATTGACACAGCTTGAAAACTGAAAATATTATTTATGAGCAGCTACTCATAACAATTCCACTTGCAGGATGGAAATTATTGCCATGCTCTGGACAGAGTCCTGCAAATGCTAATTCAGATGCATATGGACAGATTAGTTGTTTTGAGTTCATCTGAGCAGTTTACTGATGTAAGCAAAGGAAGCTGTTCAGAGCTTTGCAGCCTTGGAGCACGTTTATGTGAGCTGCAAACATCAGTGACTAAATGCTGTGTTTGTAAAGCTCTGCTAAGAGAGCTCACCTCCACTGTGAAGCACTGCCAGGGAGACTAACAGATGCTTAACAGCGGGGAGTTTTACAGCTTGCTTTCTCTCTGTCCCTATCCCCCTGCAACTTGTAAGGAAATTACTAGTGTGGAGACTGTAAAGAAGGATTACTAACAAAAGAGAGACTGACAATGTTCTCACGGCATTGCCCTTCCCCTCCTGGAGCCTGGACTGGAGGGGCTTATGGCCAGCTCACAGCCTTTACTATTTGACTTCCACCTGAGCACCAGATTCCACAATGCCACAGCTATGCAAGCTCCCAGTCCTGTAGCTCCCGGGTCTGGATCCCAGACCATTCCCCGTACCCAGAGAGATGCCTGGTGCCTGGGTTTGGGGCTGCCCTGATTGCCCCCGGCCTACCCTGCCCTGACACTCCCAGGAGCCCCTGACACCCCTGACCCACAGCCTGACGGGGTTACCAGTTCTATCAGCTCCCTGCCAGATTTGCTGGAAATTTTGGCTTTGCCTTTAAAGCATTGTAAGTTGTGATCTTAATACTCAAACGGTATTAAAATGCACTTTTCTAATTCAAGAAGGTAAGTCTCAGCTCCCTAAAAAGTACAAATATTCATTTCTTAATAAATTCCTTACTAATAACTTAATTATTAGTTAATTTATTGCTTAACAACTTCCTACTTATAGTGAAAGTAGGAATTCTTAGAAATAACATACATACAGCTTATTTGTTTCCAGTTTTGCCATGTTATCCATTTTTGAGGATGAGTATACTGATTGGGAAATCCATATATATGAAATTATCCATCTTCCTGCAGTGAATAGGATCTAACACAATGCCTATAACCTTGTCCATGCTAACTTACTGTATCATCTGAGTCACTCACAGAAGACCTGAGCTATCCTTAGTCTGTCGAATATGGCAGAAGAATTTGGTTGAGTCTGAAGATGAATGGAACTTACATTCTTGTTCACTTACAAGCAATTACAGCTGCTTTGTAGCATTTGGTTAGAAACTCCTCACATAGAGCTAGATCTTAAAAAATTGAAAAGCATTTTCAGTTTGTAGAAAGCAATTATATGTTTCCATCATATTCACTTTCAATTTTTAATTCCATACATTTTTTATTGTCACTCATCATCCACATGCACTTTTTTGTACATCCAGTTTATGACTGTCCTCAGGCTGTGGGCTGGAGATAAAATAATGGCTCAGCCTGGCATGGATATGCCTGCTAAGCAAAAGGGACTATCATGCAGCTTGGAGGCTCCATACTATGTGACACTCATAATCAGATATTTTATCTTTATGAGTAAAAAAAATGCTGATCATAAAAATTTTCAGAAATATATGCATACAAACCAGTAAACAAGAATGCTGCGTAGCCCAGGAAGTATGATTTTTTTGCCATGACAGAAAAGAGACTGCGGGGTGTCAGAACATGTCTTACTTTGTCTTGGCATGGTTTCAGCAGATTTTAACATTCATCTGGTGGCAAAGTTAAGCATTATATTCTATTCTATTTTGTTCTAGTCTAGTCTAGTCTAGTCTTTTTATAGGGATATGATATAATAGGCATCACAGAAATATGGTAGGATGGCTCCTATGACTGGAGTGTTGGAATGGAAGGTTACAGGCTCTTTAGAAAAGACAGGCCCAGCAGGGGGAGCTGCTATTTATGTCAGTGATAGGCTGGAGAGTATGGAACTCTGTCTGGAGACAGGTGAGCAGTCAATAGAGAGTTTGTGGATCAGGGTTAAAGGGAGAACAGCGATGGGAGACATTATTGTGGGGATCTGTTGCAGACCGCCTGATCAAGAGGACTCTGAGGATGAAGCACTCTATAGGCAGATAGGAACAGCCTCACACTGGCAGGCCTTTGTTCTCATGGGGGACTTCAACCACCCTGATATCTGTTGGAGGGATGGTACAGCTCAGCACAAGCAATCCAGGAGGTTCCTTGATTGTGTGGAAGGCAACTTCCTTCTGCAAGTAATAGAGGAGCCGACAAAGAAAGGTGCCATGCTTGACCTCGTGCTCACCAACAGGGAAAGGCTGGGTGGAAATGTGATGCTCCAGGGCAGCCTTGGTTGCAGCGATCATGAGATGGTCGAATTCGAGATCCTCAGGACAGTGA
>WYDI02008640.1:0-21285 GCA_009867235.2 Psittacus erithacus | reverse complement strand
TTATATAGGCAATTACAATTAAAATAAAAATGCTATAGGATTTGGCATTCAGCTCTTTCCCAGTAATCATGAATCAAATGTTAGTTCTAGGGCTAACATATATAGAGTTCAATAATCATCCTATTCTTTCAAAATCCAAGTCCATACCCAAGTCTGTCCCAAGTACATGATCTAGACTACAGAATTCTGAAACAAATAAAATTATACATGTTCATATTCAGAAGCAAGCACTAGACATTTCAATATTAGGTGGGTTTGATGGCACTATTTCACTCAGCAGCCCTGACACCTCATCCAGATCATCTTTTGCTCTTGTCAGTGAAGTCTAAATTTTGCTGAAGTCTAAATTTTGCTTCTACAGAGGTCTTTAGATCCTTATTTTGGGATAAAATATTTTTGATTTTGCTTCAATTGTAAGACATTAATTCCTACAGACACCAATACATCTGTCATGGTTTAATCCCAGCCAGCAACTAAGCCCCACACAGCTGCTCATTCACTCCACCTTGGTGGGATGGGGGAGAGAATCAGAAAAGTGAGAAAATTCATGGTTTGAGATAAAGATGGTTTAATAGGACAGAAAAATTAGAAAATATGGTAACAATGATGATGAAAGAATTAGAATATACAAAACAAGTGATGCACAATGCAATTGCTCACCACTTGCCAATGAAGTGGCCCTTGGCCATCTTTCCCTCCAGTTTATATGCTGAACATGACATATATGGTGTGGAATATCCCTTTGTTGATTTGGGGTCAGCTGTCCCAGTAGTGTCTCCTTCCAACTTCTTGTTCATTCCCAGTCTACTCACTGGTAAGGTGGTGTGAAAAGCAAAAAAGGCCTTTGCTCTGTGCAAGCACTGCTCTGTGCTAGCAAAAATATCCCTGTGTCATCGGTGCTGTTTCCAGCACAAATCCAAGCCATAGCCCTATACCATCCACTATAAAGAAAATGAACTCTATCCCAGCCAAAACCAGGACAACATCCTTTTTGCTGTTCTGTTCAGTTCTGACAGGCAGGTGCCCTGATTTAGTCTTAGGGGTCCAGATAAATTTGCTTATTCAGGCTTTGTAAAAACAAAGCCTACATGTGAAAGGAAAATGCCCAGGAGTCATTTCACTTCTGTCAGGTAAAAAAACAGCTGTCTAATAGCACACAGCAACTTTACACAGCAGTTTGGGACAGAAATTAATGGGGAGGAAAGAGATTGATTCTTTGTGCATAACCTACCCAAAAGGGTAAGAATGAAAAAAAACCAAGAAGGGTACATGTTTTGATGGCCCATACAGAGAAGGCTTTGGGCACTCAAATGGAATTGCCTTGGGAATTAATTAGAATGAACTTTTTAGCTTCTGTATGGTAAAGCAGATGAGGTGACCCAGCCACTTTTCTTCCTTGACAGGCTGTTTTCATGACACATATGTGATAACCTGACTGGGAGGCATTATTGGTTACAAACAGTAACTTTGCTACATATTTTACCCCAAAGCTTGAATAACCTCCCTTTTTATTTTAGAATTTCTACATTACCGTTTATGTGTTTACATGCAGGTAAGATAATGTTTGTTGGTATTTAATAAGCATCTGCTACTTTTAAAAATTCTCTTTTTCTCATTCCATCTTGCTGTCTCTCATGTGTTCATACTAAAAAGCATGGAATCATAAAACTTCACTAAACATTGCTTTTACAAATAAAATTCAGAACTATTGGTTACATGGTGCATAGAAGAGCATTTGCTGTTCGCTTATGTGTTGTTAAATCACTGAATACGGAATCTGGATACTATACTATTGAGAATTTAGTTGCCAGGAAAATATGATGGCCAATGGTATGGATTAAAAAATGTATTATATCAATTCTGTTTCTGAAGAAGATGGCTTGGAATGTTACATATACCTAAGGTTAGCAAGGTACACCTGTTGACTATTTTAAGGTAAGTGCCACTATGTTTTGAGAAAGCCATGTGTCATATTCTTCAACCTGCACATGTCATAGAACTGCCTGGTGAACTCAGTGGCTGCAGCTATGCAGCGAGATTTTGTTTGCATTTTAAATTCGGTTTGTAAGTTGTTACCAACTATTTCAAACATACTTGTAATTTATCGGAATCATCCTGGAAGCACCACCTACAGGACCCAAACAGTCCAAAATATCCATGCCATGAACTGGAAAGCTGGAGGAATGTTAAAGGCATTATCTTATTTTAGGATTTAAGAAAACATACTGTACATTAACCCAGGCCACAAATAATATATATAGGAACCTTAAAATTTAAACCATGTCCAGCTGAATTAGTATACACTATCCCTATTTTTCTACTTCAGAGTAGTAATAACCTATAATTGTTGAGAACCCTAGATTTCTCTCATTTCTAGTTTCATTCTCTAACCAAATCTGTACAACACTTACTTTCCCTGTGAATCTTGCTACTGAAGTTTTCAGAATTTTAAGTACTGAGAGCAGCACAACTGCTTATCAACTGCTTCTAGGAACAAACAAACAGAAATCCAAGAGCTGAGAGGAGATCCATTATATCCTTTGCTGAATCTCAGTCAAAAAGGACTAGAGACTGTAGAAAATTAATAGCATGGAAAGGCATGCTATACAAAATGTCTGTGTTCCCATGCTGTGCTGGTTTTACCATTTGATTAGCAGATTTTCAAGTATAATGATTTCAGCAATACTGTAGTTTACAGCTGAGATGATGGTTCAGTTCTCCTTTACAGCCTCCATTATAGATGGTTTCCCTAAAATTTCCTTCTGTGTGAAAATCTCTCTAATTATTTCATTGTCCCAAGTGGAATATCTTGGACAGTTTGAAACAAATATATTGCATCATTTTGGAGCCAGCCAAGCATTTGAAGTGAGTATTGTTCAGCAGCTGTCATTTTTCAAATTCCTTCTTTGCTCTTTGTTCTTGAGCAATTAAAATGATTTTAATTTAGACCTTTGTCTTGAGACAAGGCATTGGTGGAGATAAGGAACATCTATTCTGCTACATATGTGTAAATAATAAAATGATATGCATTATCTGCTTTTGTGGCTGTCTTAAACAGTGTATGATACATTACAAAGCAGTCTGAATGTGACATTTGTGTGTGTCATTTTGCTTTTAACATGATTTAAGAACTGATTAAAAAAAACCCCTACAAACTGCCAGGTTTTAACTGTTAGCACTTAGACATACAACAAAATCATTGCTGATTATCTAATGCTTAACATTCGTATCAGTGCCAGTTTAATGCTCAAAGGTAAACTTATATTAAGAATTGAGATGTAGAAGTAATTATGTTCTCTATGTGCCAATAGTAAAAGAATGAAGATTCATTGATAAATTGTCATTTGCTGATACATATGTTCATAGTATTCTAATCTCCAAGTTAGACACTAGAGTAAATTTCTGCATGCATGACAGTGCTCATCAGTCAGTGTTGCTTGAGATGCTATATTTAATGGCACTAGAGAGGTAAATAATTTCAAATCTGCAGAGAGGCCAGAGAACAAACATGTAGAATAGCTGTGTTCGCAGGCAATTGGCTTTGACCATGAGGAATATTACTGCTGTTACAGTTTTCAGGGAGGATGCTGAAAAGTCATCAAACAACTTCGGATTTGCACTGATTTTACTGGATTCAAACTGATTAAAAAGTTAAATGACATCTTGGCAACACAACTTATTCAGTCTTATCAATGTTTTCTATCTTCTATGGCTGTTTCTAATTTAGAGAAAAGTACAATTTATTTTTTTTTTTAACATTGGGATTAACATAAATTACATAACATAACAAAATCATCAAATGGCTATTTTCTTGAATAAGAATTAAATTTAACTTCTCTGGTAAAACATAGAAAAAGAAATTTTTATTAATGTTTTCCTGTTGTGAAGGCTTCTAACTATAAGGTTAGGCATATAAACTGAAAGAAAATTCTCAAAGATGAAAGTGTTCAGGCACTGATAATCAAGTGATGGAGCTTCCTTTTTTATTCATCAAAATACTCATGCTGTAGAAATGAAAAAATGCATTTCCCAATTAAGCTTTTGTGATGTCTTATCTTGACAATAATGTTACAATTAGTAAAATCCAATCTGGATACGTATTTCAGATATATAATTATAATTACATGAAAAGATTTGAATTGCAATGTATGATATATTAAAATCTGTTGAATATGAAATTTATTCTTACTGAGATTTTTGCAACCTTATATATATATCTACACACAAATAGTAATCAAGCAAGGTTTTGACAGTCCTAGTAATCTTTTTTTTTCAATTTCTTGTAGCTAACATATGGATTATTAGTCTTTGGACATAAGAATACATATGTAATGGTTAGTTGCTTTCCAACATTTTTGATTCCACCCTCCTCTCACACAAAAAGCAACTCTTTAACTTAGTCAATAACTTTAAAGGGTATACTTTACGTGGCAAAAATCTAACTAACTAATTAAATCCAGATTTATTTAATGCTTTCAGTTTTGAACAAGCTCTATAGAGAATTTTTAAGTATAGAACGAAGATGAGTATTGAGCATTATGTTTTATGCCTGGCTGTCTGAAACAGGAATGATGGGGACTGATTTCCACATATTTCACCAATAAAAATGCAAGAAACTATTGTTTAATGAGACCTGATAAAGCCAGTAAAGCTTAAAGAAATAAATCCTAGAAAGATTCAAGATACGTTGACATATGGTCATCCAGACTTGGAAGAGACTGAGTATTCTTAATTCATTGCACCAATGGGAAAGAGGCAGTCAAAGGTTTTAAACAAGTTATTATTCGTAATTCCACTTTGTCTTTAAACTTTTGCACTGTTGTTTTAAGAGTATTTGAAATATGTTGCTTTTTGTTGTTTGTTAAGGCTGTTTGGAGTTTTACACTTAGTGAAGGCTAACAAGAAGAGGTGTGATGTATGTGCAGTGCTGTGTACAAGGATGAGATCATTATGATTAAAGAATCACTATATTCAGGAGTGCAGCTTCCATGTGAGTGGCCTGAAAGAAACCATGCTAGCATGAAAGAGAATTTGGAAAGCAAGAAAAGTGTTAAAAAATGGGAACCTGTCAAATAATCCACAGGTTTATGCTTCAGGAAGAAGGAATAAGAATGCCTGAAGGGATGTTATAGTACCGTTTCTACAGTGATCATTAAGCAAGAATGAAATGATTGTTTTAAACTTAAGAGTCTAAAATGGTAATTTTAAAATTACAAAATATTTCAACCTGTCATAATATAATATGTTCATCAGCACAATAAGCTGAAATATTTATCTTTATATAGCCAACTGTAATTGTCTGTTCTTGTGCCATGAAAATTTCTGATGAGAAAATAAAATACATCTAAGGCTTATGGTTACTTCAATATTTTGAGGTAATACCCTGATGAACATGTGTGAACACCCCAGCCAAAGAGTTTTTGCTGAAAGAACTGGAATGTGTCTTATGCCAGCGAAGGAAGCAGTGCAGGTGTCAAATATTGAATGCTTCTGACAAATTGCCCTGAATGCCCTTATTAGCTGGAATGTATATGAGTAAATTAACTGCTGGGTAGCTCAACCTGTGTAGGTATAGATAATTCCATGTCCAGTCTGCCCAGACTGAGCTCACTAGGGACCTTAGTCTGCAGTCTTCATTACAGTAATGGAACAAGATGTTCAAACTAATAAGCTTTGTAACTATTTGCACAGGCATACTATGAAAAATTATATGATTATGGTTATTATCTAACCATTTCAGAAGATCTAGAGACATAATTACTCTTAGCTGCTTCTTTTTCAGTCATTGTCACCAAACTGACGCCAAAGCATCATTTATTGATCCATCATCTAATGAACTGAGAGAAAGGTTACTGAAATCAAAATTTCTCTGATTTCTGAAAGAGCAAAAATCTATATATGAATCACAAACAGAAGTACAAAATACCTTAATTTAATATAAAATATGTCAGGTTTTGCCATGGGCGAATTTAAATTTACTCTTATGGATGTTTAACTGAAAATACTCATTTGAATTACAGAATTTTTTTTTCCTCCCCATATGAATGCGTAGTCATTCAGTATTCCTGTGTTGATATGCAAGATCAAAAAGTTCTAGTAAGAGAATGAGGCAATCAAGCTACCTTACATGGAAATAAAATAGTATGGATTCCCCTGGTACGTTAGAGAAAATAAGCTCTCCTTTAGCCTCCACTTCCAAGTGAGAAGAGCTGAAGGTCAGAGTATCTGAGTAATGTGAGATTTATAACCAGCGACCAGAGAAAAGCCACCTGGCTTAGTAAAAAGGTTAAAAAACTCTGAGTGGTTCATTTGTTAAAAGATAGGGGATGAGTTTATGTGGGGATGTAAATGTGTTCAAAAGTGTACTTTCACTTCTCCCCAGCCCTAAACCCCCAGATGTGATGGTTTTGGTTGTCATATTCAAAAAGCCCGTTCCATGACTACACTGGGTAGTGAGCCAAAACATTCCCCAGGACTGTTCAATCTGGGGAAGAGAAGGCTCAGGAGGTATCTTCCCAACACGTATAAGTACCTGATGGGAGAAATCAAGAAGGCAGAGGCAGATTCTTTTTGGTGGTGTCCAGTGACAGGACAAGAGGCAATGCGTACAAACTGAAATGCCAAAAATTTTACTTAAACAAGAACAACAAAAAAATTAGAATGAGGGTGGTCAAACACTGGAACAGGTTTCCTGGGGAGACTGTGAAGACTCTGTCCTTAGCGATATTCAAAATCTGACTTGGTGCAATCCTGGGCAACCTGATCTAGTTGACACTGCTTTGAGCAGGGCAGAAATTGGACTACGTGATTCATTAAATCCCTTCTAATCTCAACTATTCTGTGATTTTGTGAGAAAAACCTTAAACAACAGTGTTGAACACAAAACTATAAATGTGAACTTTTTAGCCCATGTGTTTTGAGTAGACAATATTAAAAAAACAGATGACAGCTCTCTTTTTTTTGCTTCCTCAGTTGCCTAGCAAATCTGATTACATGAGCTTGTGGCTGTCCAGTTCTGAAGCTCAGTACTGTATCCCTCATTTCATCATGTAACATCTTACTTTTCTATCCATATATTAAGATTAAATATTTAGATTTAATATTTGAAGTGTCTAAGAAGAAATTATGAACATCATAACTCCCTCGTAATATTCAAATAGAAGGACTTCAGTTGATGCATAGTGTAAGTTGGCATTAGCTGCAGATACGCATACATATTAATAGTGAGGTATCAGAAGCTGGCAAGTTATTTATATTTTCATCTATTCTGTACTGTTTATAACGAACACATGATATTAAAATGTTTTTATCTGATACCAAGATGGTAGAATACTCTTTATCAGCAGGAGATGTTTTGTGAAAATACTATTTTGACTAAAATTGTATCAAAGAGCCATTACATCAGGAGGCACTGGGATAGCTGGTAGTCTGCAAGTATGTGTGGTAGATTTATAAGGCCTAATACCTATCTGCTATAAGAAAGTGAGAGAGGGCTGAGCATGAATAGCCCCACTGCCAGTGGTGTTCTGTAGAGTAATCCTGTTTGCACCTCCTTTCCCTCCCAAAATGCAAAATAAGAATTCTGACATCCCAGGAAACTGAGAAAAACTTATTGTAGCAATAGTGTATGCACCTGTGGCACAAAACCGTCTGCATATTGGTGTTCGGTAAAGGCAGTCGGCCTAATGTAAGGAAGTAGTTTCTGCCTTGAATGAGGAAGTTATTGATTGAGATGACAGGATAGAAGATTCTGGAATAAGTCTTCTGTAAGTAAATGACCATGTGTTGACATTGAAAAGCTAATGTAAAACAGTAAAATCCAAATGTGAAAGACATTGATTGGTATTAAGATTATATTATACTAAGGTTATATTATTATGTATGATGTATGTAAAATCTGCATCGGCATGAACAAAACTGACTGCATTGATCACATAGCTATCTATTAATCTTGCAGGTGATCTAAAATGAGTATCAATAGTTGCTTTTTCTTAATGATAGAAATTTGTTTTTTGTATACAGAATATATAGGTATCATTTGATGAATGATTTAAAAATTACTTTGCAAAAGTTATTGATCCTTCTGCAAAATCTTGGCTAGCATAAGGAAAATTCCACCCAGCTTTAGCTTAGACCTGAGATCTGTATCATACATTAAGTTCATGTCAGGGGAAGAAGATCATTTAAATTCAGGTTAAAAATGTAAACTCACCATTGACCATAAAATACAGAAACCTGCAAATCAACCTTCTTTTAAAGAATCTTATGAACTTTCAAGGCAATTATCCAGAGCTGGAAACTTGTTGCGTTAGGACACTTGAGATCTCTTCATCTTTGTAATATAAATCTCTGGTATCTGTTCTTGAAGAGTCATTTACTCCAAACCCTTCATAGAGAGACTTTTCTGTTGAAAACACTCCATGAACATTTGGTCATTAGCTATTCTAGTATCTTTTTATATCCTAAAACCGGAATCATTAAGTCATTTAAATTAAATGCCATATTTTTCACTGCTATTTCAGTATTGAGCCTAATAATTTGTATTTGATGTATTATTTTTCTTAAAGCACTGAATCTATGAAAACATATGCTGTTTCTTTCACTAATGAATAATGAGTCATAATAGCAGTAATCATAACAATAATAATAACCTTTATTTTTCTAATTTGTGTTTAAGTTTAAACTCAAAATTTTGATTTTTGTTATAATTTTATCTACTGGAATAAGATTTTATCACTCCCTGGAATAATGTTTTGTAATGCTATTTAGAAAACTGTAACCAAATCATTCTATGCACCTTGTTTTAAGCTTTTTCAAGAAATTGATCTTTTAATTCTTTTCTAGTATGACATTTTATCTGAACTTTCAAGAATTATTATATATCCTTTCACTAATCTGCTTTCTTTCCCAATAATTTTTCTTAGTATTCCATTATTAATAATAAATACAGAATCAGAGGATGTTTGAGGCTGGGAAGGACCTCTAAAGATCATCTAGCCCATTCCTCCCTGCTGAAGCAGATTTACCTAGGGCAGCTTGCACAGGATTGCATTCAGGCAGGTTTTGAGTATTTCCAGGGAAGGAGACTCTACAACCAGCCAAACTGTCTTGCAAGGGGATGAAAACTGGTGGCTGCAGTATAATGCAGTTAGTCAAAACTGGTTCACTAGAATGAGTTGCTAGATGATTCTGTGACTTATTACCTCAATATCCCCTCAAATTGATTTTTTTTGGAAAATAAACAATACAGGTTTTGGACTTTCTGATGTGGTAGCATCACTAATTCATCTGGAATAGCATTTATTCATTGGAAGAACTAAACCAATCAAAATATATAGACAGATGGTGATAGTAGGATGGCTGTTCTCTACCATGTTTCTGTTTTATTCCTAAAGCATTATGCAAGGAATCTAATGTTCTTTACATTGCACACAGTACTATGATCTATATTAAATATCAGAAATTCAGAGAGGTAAAAATTAACCTTTTCGAGGCCTTTTCAAAATAGACCTTTGTTGTGATGCCCAACCAGACTCTTCATACAGTACATGCATAGTGTGCTAAATATTCAGTTTAACCTTTCGAATATTTTTTATTATTCAAGTGAAAAAAATCATTGTATCATGTTCTGTGTTAGAAAACGGAGTGAAGTCTTTGTAGATTTAAAACCTACCAGGCAAATTCATTGTTTGCTTGGATTTAACTCAATAATATGCACAATTCCTGTGTTTATGGTATAAGTAATTTATGCTACGAGTAGTTTGGGCTTATCACTAAAACTATCAACAGAAATTTTTTTCTGGTCTCAGTACCTGATAATTTAATGCAAATCTCATGCAGAAGGATAGCACAAAATCTGGTTAATTCTGAGGGAGATGCTACTGTCACCTTTCCAGTAGAAAATTGTTGGATTCTGTTTAAAACAATAAATGCAGTTCATATTTATGAAATGTTACAGGTGCTTCATCACTCCAATTCCCAATAATTCCCTGTTTACTTTTACACAAGGTAAAATGTAAAAAAGAGAGACAGATTTTGTCAGCCCAGGCTCCTTCAATCTTCAGTACCTTATTCTAGCACATTCACCAGGAATCCTTACACCTTTCCATCCTAATTAATATGATGCTTTGAATTCTTCCAGTTTCAGCTGTGCTGGTCACCTGTCTTTACCCCTACTATGCAAACTCAGAAAAGACCAATTTTTGCCATGATTGGAGATCTGAGAACATAGAAATGACACATATCTGAGAACATAAAAATGACACATCTTAGGGGAACTAAAGGTGGGAAGCCTCTGGAAGAGGCTGGAACGCAGGATCTGAACTAGCTGAATTGTAGGTGTCTGCTTCCAGAGGAGGAGTTCAGATGAAGGATCTGGTAAACTACTGAAAAGCAGCTCCTAAATAATTGATTTTTAAGCAATTGCTTGTACAGATGTGGGAAAGAAACTCTGAAAAGGGGAGAAAAGGCTTCTCTGTAGAAGATGAACAAAGAAGATGTAGGAATGGTCCTGATAATTAATAAGAAAAAACTTGAGTAACTGGCTTCACAGGTGTCCACTGCTAATGCTGAGAGTAGAGAGTGAGTTGGGTTTCTTCTAATTATCTCCTAAAGTGATTGTCAAAGACCAGAAGAGCTGTTGAGATGCAGAGGTGCAAGATTAGTGCAGACTCATTCACAGTCCCCAGACCACAAAGCCCTGAAGATGGGAGAGGAAACAGCTATATCCATTTTCTCAAGGAGATAGACCAGTGTGGTGAACCTTTCCACATTGACCTCAAACCTGAAATAAGCTTGGCTTGAAAAAAGCTTTCAGTTAGAGCTTGACACAAGCACCTTATAATATCTCCTAGTGTGAAAATTCTCTTTAAAGCATTTTCTATTCTCTTTGTTCCCTTTGATACACAGGGATTAAGCCTAAAAGCAGCTTTCTTTGAAAGCAAGAGAGAAAAAAATCAAAATACTCAAGCTACAGTAGTATCTTTTGGAGCAGCCTTGAGAAAAAAGTCTTTAGGGTATTGGTCGATCAAAATCTCAACATGAGCCAGCAGTGTGCACTCGCAGTCCATGAAGCCAACCACATCCTGGACTGCATCAAAAGAAGTGTGACCATCAGGTTAAGGGAGGTGATTCTTCTCTACTCTGTTCTTGTGAGACCCCACCTGGGGTACTGCATTCATCTTTGGAGCACCCAACGTAAGATGGATGTGGGCCTGCTTGAGTGAGTCCAGAGGAGGGCAACAAAGATGCTCCAAGGGCTGGAGCACCTTTCTTGTGAAGACAGGCTGAAAGAGTCAGGCTTGTTCAACCTGGAGAAAAATGACTCTGGGGAGACCTTAGAGCAGCCTTCCAGTACATAAAGGGAGTCTACAAGAAATTTGGAGAGAAACTTTTTATAAGGGCATGTAGTGACAGGACAAAGGGATAATAATGGCTTTAAACTGAAAGTGGGTATATTTAGATTAGGTATAAGAAAGAAATTCTTCATTGTGAGTGTAGTGGGACACTGGAACTGGTTGCCCAGAGAAGTTGTGGATGCCCCATCTGTGGAAGTGTTCAAGATTGTTGAAGATGAGACTTTGAGCAACCTGCTCTAGTTGAAGGTGTCCCTGCCCATGGTAAAGGGATTGGAACTAGAGGATCTTTTAGGTGCCTACCAACCCAAACCATTATGTGACTCTATATGTTCAGTTTTGACATCTTTTTTGCTCATATCTTTTGATCTTTACTAAATCTCTTTAGGCTGCAGGGGCATCTAGAAAAAATGAATATGTACTGATTTTTTGTTTGTTTGTTTTAGCTTTGCATAGGATATGATTTACTGAAAAAGGATCATTTTCATTTTGATCACCCTGACCTAGGCTGTTACAGCCATGATGACTGCGGAAAAAAGCAGAAACAGTGCGATAACTCTTAATCTTATACTTTCTCCCCACTCCAAGCAAGTTCATGGTGAAGTGGCAGAAAGAAGGAATATGGGGAGACACCTTTGCTGGCTGCTTCTTGACAATTACTTTGTCTATGTTGTATATGTATCTGAAGTAACTACTAACAGAATGCTACGCAATTCTAACTGCATCTACCTTGTTTAAGCACTTGGATCATGCTGTCTCTCAGTCAACAAGTTATCTCCTGGGATTAATATTATCTGTCTGGCAGCAAAGGAGTTAATTTTCCTCACAGAAGTCCATATAGCTCTGTGCTTTCCATTTGTAGCTAGAAAAGTGTTGATTTGAAGCATGCTAGTGCTTTGGTTGCTGCCAGGCAGTGATTCCACAGTGTCAAGGCTTTCTTTCCACCCCATTTCCACCCAAAGACCAGTACTCTGGTGGTGGGCCAGAGGCTAGAAGGGGACACAGCCAGCACAGCTGACACAAACTGACCCAAGGGATATTCCATAACATATGATGTTTTGCTCAGCAATAAAAGTTGAAAGAAAAGAAGAGGATGTGAGACTTTTCTTGGTTATAGCATTTGTCTTCCCAAGCAAGTGTACGCTATGTGCATGATACACATAGTGCGGCCCAGCTTTTCTGGAAATAGCTGGACATCTGCCTGCTGATGGGAAATAATGAATAAATTAATTTTTTTTTCTCTCTTTGCTTTTGTGTGCAGCTCTTGCTTTTCCTATTAAGTTGCTTCCATCTCAACACAAGCTTTTACATCTTATTTTCTCCCTCTGTACGGTTGAAGAAGGGAATGAGAGAGCAGCTGTGTCTGACAGCCAGCCAAGGGCAGCCCTTTGCACATCTTTAAAACTGTGCTTCTCAGATCAGTAGGTAAGTAAAGATTCACTTCTGCTGCTGCCCTGTGCAACACTTCTCTGAATTCTGATTATTTCTGTCAGTCATTTGAATGGTACAACCTTATAGTAGTATTTTTCTTTGATAGTATACCAAGGACAATATTAGGTTCTATCAACATGCACCTGTTTCCAACGCTGATCATGTATACGGCTTTTTGTCATGCCATGGTTCTGTGAGTATGTCTTCCACATATTCTTGCAGCCCCGGTTTCTTAAATCAGTCTAGTTTTGACTCAAGTCATGTGTACACTGTAAAGCTCTGTATTGTGCTTTACTCTTCCCTGAGATATTTTTTTTGTTTGTGATTTCACAGTGAACCTTTTGAAGATTTCTAAATTAGGAAACATAATGCATATATATATCAAACTGTACAGGATCAGATCTGTTCCTCTGCAAAGCATATATTTGTTTATGCCATTAATACAGCCCACTTTCTCCTTTATGATGGGATTTTAAAGTCACAAAAGTATCTTGATGTTTCTTGCTAATGAATCTTCTTTTCCATCATGCCTGTAGTGCAGTATTTCTGCCTCGCATGTTGGCAAAAAATGAACAAGGAGCTGACATCTTAATTCAAGTTCTACAGTGGAAAAGGAAAGAAGACTGAAAAAGCTGAATATATTTAATCCAAGTATAGAACTGCCAAGTAAAAGAATGCTTACACTAAAACAAATAACATGATATGTTCTTGAAGTCACTTGTGGATGGGCTGTTCGTTTTGCTCTTCTATGTTGCAATTATATCCTGCTGAGTGCAGGAAAAGTTAGCCAGCTCTCAGCCCTCCTAGAACAAAACTCAGCATGTTGCCATTTTTCTTCTTTACCAACATGTCATTGTCAGCTCAACTTCCTTCTTGATTCTGGGATTTTTTTCTATTTCATCTGATTGCTTGCATCATCCAGAGACAAACTTCAGTTATTTCCCTTCTTATCTTTTGCACAGAATGGGACTGTGGTCTTTGTTCTGAACTTTCATGGTGCCTGAAGGGATATGAGCAAAAGTAAATGAGGTATTAACATTTTTCTCTAGATATTCCCTCCAGTACATTGATTTTATGCAACTGTGCAAGCTTATAATAGAAGCAGATAGAATGCTCATTGCTCTGTGAATTGTCTTCCAGTGCTGCTGCTGGCTGTGTGGGTGGCTTGTGACTTGGGACAACAAAATGGTGAAGTGTGGGAAAGTGATTATTACATATGTGTTATAGGATGGCAGAAGTATTCTGAAGGTGAAAAGAAAACCCATTGGGGTTTTGTTTGATTGTTTGTTGGAAGTGTTTGTCTGGTTTTGGTTTGTTTGGGTTTTTTTAATAGTACTCAGAGCTTGATTTACAGTAATTCAGGTAAATATAGGTACCTCCCATAAAAGAATTTCAGAATGCTTTTTTACTAATGTTAACTAGTTAGCAAATGTGATCACTATTGTGGTATTTGATCTTGAAATTAAAAGTGTCAGAGAAACGTCAATCTTTTCCTCAATTGCACTGCTATATACTTCATCAGGGACTGTAGTGAGAGGACAAGGGCAATGGGCTCAAACTTAAACAGGGGAAGTTCAGGTTAGATATAAGGAAGAAGTTCTTTTCTGTGAGGGTGGTGAGGCACTGGAACCACCCAAAGAAGTGGTAAATGCTCCACCCCTGGCAGCTTTAAAGGCCAGGTTGAAAAGAGCCTTGGGTGACATACCTAGTGTGAGGTATCCCTGCCCATTGCAGGGGGCTTGGAACTAGATGATCTTAAGTTCGTTTCAAGCCAAACTATTCTGTGATTCTATGATATCTTTAAAGTGGCCCTACTTCCTAAATAAAGAGATGTGAGTTTGGCCTTGCAATCACTGAAAAATGCATTAACTTTATGCTAAATATTTGTTATTGATCTCCAGCTGAGTATTCACATCATTAAGGTCTGCAGGTGCTTAAGTATGTGCAGAATTGGGCTTGATTTCCTTCCTTTTAATTCCTTTAAGAACAGACTTCCAGGTTTCTTCAGCTTTGGAGTATTGCTATAAAGAGGTGTGTTTGCTGTCAAATGCTGTCACTAGTCACACTAACATATATTTAAAGAAAAATGCAGATAAATATTAATAACATGAGAAGCATATGCAGAATCACTGGGTAAGTGCAATGAGGAAGTATCTGTTCAAATTCTTAGCATTTTGTTAAAGTGTAAATTAAAAAAAGGAGAATAATGTCAAGAAATTAATCAAATTTTCTAACAGTACTAGCAATCTTCGGTTCCTTGTAAGTCAGCGCAGAAACTGAAAGATTATTTGTGCTTTTAGTTAAACTGACAGGCAATTTAGACAAATGCCCCAAATGAATGACATACATAATCTATCTCTACGGTAAGCTTGTAACTGTAGAGCTGTTTGAATTTAACTATTTAATTTACTGTGAATGTTTCTCTAGGACTGATATTGAAAACAATAAATGAAGATATTGATTTGTTTAGAGCATAGTCCAGTAAAGACTGAAAGAGTATCATAACTCAAAAGAATGGCTACTTGGGCAATGAAAAATTTTATTTGGTTATTCTTGTAACATGTTAGAAGGAGACAGATGCATGAGACTTAAATTTTAAGCAGATGAGGTTTTTAGAACATAGAATACTTGCCAATAAATGTTAATCTCCTCAAAAAGTTCAGTGTCAAAAAATGCTGTTTGTATTTACATCACTAGGAGAAAGCATTTTGCAAATCCAAATTTTAGATTAGTTTATTTTTTTCCTCTCTCTAATATTCTCTTTGAAGTGACATAACTGCAGAATTTTGCTGAAGAAAACTTCATCAGTATCTATTCTACTGCGAGCCCTGGCATCGATTCTAAGTAACCTAATTATGGATTTTACTACAGAATTTTCATCTGAAAGCTCTATTTTAGACATTGTTTTATAACTCTAAAAAAAAAACCAAAACAACAATGCAGGCTTCAAAATTAGGACAATGATTGTTTGACTATTTGTTTACTATGGTGAGACACAAAGTGAGAGATGCACTTTTTCTTTTTAATTGGGTACTCAAGGTAAGGGGTAGTAGAAAGCAGGAAACTTCAAGTGGCCAAGTATTGTTATTCAGTTACTGGTATTCAGAGCCTTGAGATCTTCACTGTCTGAATTTACAAAATTCAAGAGGTTTGCAAATGCTTTTAGTAAAGTGATAAAGGAAAACTGAACCATTTGCCAATGGGTAGACAACTAAATTAGACTGAGGGGATCAAATTTCTTTGCCTGAAGAAATTTATGCTCTCAAATCTTGTTTGCCAGGGAAGTATCCCAAACACCAGTATTCTGTACTTTATTTTTCTTAGTACCTCTGACACTCTCTTATGTTTTATGAGCATCCACTGATGCAGAGTCTGGAATCCAGCAGTGGGAGCCATTGTTATGGTTTCCATAACGCACAATATTTTCATCAATAATTTGGTATACATACCAGAAAAATAAATCACCTTATAAAAATAAATATCTTTGAGATTGAACTCTGTTTCTCCACTTTGGTGAATAATCCAGAGGCTAGCAAGCAAAGCCAGTGGAAGACAAGAGTTCTCTTTGCCATGAGCTTATGGACAACTTGGTATATCACACTTTTTTGCAACATGTTTTCCAGGTGGGATGATGATTTGCATATGTATGCATGTAGATAGATGAAATATTGTAAGATACCTAACAATATGAGAATTGGAGTCTTACAAGTACTTAAATTTTGTGGATAAGTGATTCCTTAGCTTTTTGTCATGTGAGTACCTTTTTAAAGAGAAACTCAACCTCTGTCTGAACTGAGGGAAATGACACACAGTAAATCGCCAATTACTTCTGTCCTTCCAGTTCCAAGGACATAGTTCTGGGATATTCAAAATCTATCTTTTTCTTTGCATCTGCTCAGTGCACCTTTTAAAAGTTACAGGATTTTTTTTGTCTGTATCTGGGTTTGGGTTTACTACTATCCTCACCAGCTTCAGGACGTGCATTCCAAACTAGTTCATTGTTCGAAATCACAAATTAGTATTTTGTACCAGATATTATATGAACATTTGCTTTATTAAAATTGGGTTTTTTTAAATATAATGTGCTGAGTCCCTCTTTTAACACTTGAGAACATACTTTTCCCCCTCCTTAGGTCAGATTTTCTTTCCCAACTGTGCTCCACAATTACTTTCAGAATTGATTAACTTGCAGTTTATAATGACACATCTAGCAGTTGTGAAATAATCAAAGTCAGCACTTCTTCCAATGTTGCATCTCTGTGAGCTTATTCAATCCATTTTATAGTTATTGAGTTGGACATTTCCTCATTTCTTAGGGGCCAGTGCCAACTGAGGACTCTTAAAGAATCACAACCTCCAAAAAAGCCTTTTTTTTTTTATTGCTCTTTCTGTGAGTATTAAAATTTAATTTGATTTTTAGTTTATATTTTATTTTATTTACTATTTTATTTACTATTTTGTTTTATTTTATTCTGTTTTATTTTATTTCATTGAAAGCCAAGCTACAGTGAGACAGAAAGTTGAGGTTTGTTATCAAAGGCCACAAAATGAAATCTAGGAGTACTCCACAGACTAAAATCCTGTAGGCAAGAAAGTAAATTTTGCTCCAAAAGGTTAAACAAGGCACACACATGACTTGACTTACATAGATTCTGCACAGCTTTCTGTGAGCACTGTGGGCAGGTAAGAACATTAATTTTTCTTATGACAAATTTTTCCAATGACAAATTTTTCCAGAGCAGAAGTTTACCATACAAAATTTGGAATTTACCACAGCTCAAGAAAGGACCATTACATATTTGTTTTCCATATTAATGAAAAACATCATGCTAAAAATTACATATATTTTAATTTCTTTTCAAACATATGACAGATATAATTCTTATGCTATTTCACTTTTCTGTTATGGGCATGTTATTCTACCCCCCTGTAGAGTCATGAGTGTTTTAACTCATTGTTTGGAAGAACCAGAGCCACTTGAAAGGATTGATCCCTTGAAGAGACAATGGACTTGAAGATATTGTTACAAAAATATCTGTGCACTGTAGCTTCACTGAAAGTAACAGAAACCATTTGCTCATATTGAGTTAATTTGAATCTATGCAATTTTTATTAGGCTGAGAATGGGGCCTGGTCTTCCATTCTTACTGACCCCTAAGCTATAGAAAGAATAAATATAGAAAAATTCAGTAAGAAGTACTTTTAGCAGATCTTGCTTAGCATATTCTGTGAAACCAGTTTGAAAAAAAAAGGTAACATTTTCTGTTCAAAACCACCAGATTGTCCTTTTTGTCCAAATACCTTGGAATTAAGTAGAATACAAAATATTGCAAATAAAAAAAAAAATAAAAAAGACAATTATTTAGGTGTTTTAAAATAAGCAATTACCTTTAAAATATTTTCCCTTCAGATTTCAACTTTGTAAAAAATAATCATAAATGTTTTAAAAATGTTTGAAAATGAATAATTTTTGTATGTCAAATGGAGTGAATACATTTTTGAAATGTCTGTAAGGTATGGAAAACCATTTCTTTTAATTCTTTTTTCAGCTGTCACGAGACTTAAAGAAGTAGAAGTGTAATGTTATAAACTATGATAATCAGTTTCTTACTTGACTGACCATGCATAATGGGACCTTCCGCAGGAGGCACAAATTCTGCTGAAGATAATTGAAGACAATGAAGGTAAACCTGCATTGGACAGAGCCTTGGGTGACATGATCTAGTGTGAGATGTCCCTCCCATGGCAGGGGGATTGGAACTAGATGATCCTTAGATCCTTTCCAACCCTAACCATTCTATGATTACTACATAATTATTCACAGTTCCTCATCAGGATACTACTGTGGTTTTTTTTATTGAAGTGATAGAACTGTGGAAAAACTGTTATCATCTTTCAGTCAGATCTAAAAATAACCCCTGGTAGAAATTACACAAGTTATTTTAACAAGTTTTTGACTCCATAAGGCAGAAAATATTTCCTTAAATGGTGACAAATATCATGTTCATTTTGCAATAGAATCAATGTACAGAAACTAGCAGAAGAACAGGTGTCATGTAGTTTCTGGAATTTCCACAAAAGTGAGCTAGTACTTTGAATTGCTATGCTCATGTTTAAAGTTCCCACAGAATTCACCAGACTTGAACTAAGACATAATCCTTGCCCCTATGTGAACATCAAGAGAGTTCAAATTTTCACATTTTTGCATTGCAATTCTACTCCTTATAAAACATCAGTAAATTTAGTTCATTAGAATTATAATAACATAAGCCACTCTGTTGAGTTTTCTGGGAAAAAAACAAATGGTATACAATCTAGCTCTAATCTGTGTTATTGCTTATCTAGGGCTGTATTCATCAATTTGTTTTACTTTTGCTTTTTTTTTTTTTTTTTTAAGTATACCAACCAAAGATATTTTTTCATCTTGGGATTTTCTGAACTATCATTTTACTTTATTTATCTAAAATGCTGCTGCTTCCATGGTTTAAAGGAAGAGTGGAAGGCAGTACATCCTGATAAGAAAATATATTAGAAATTACTGCAGATTAGCCAGAAAGAAGGTTTTAGTGGTTCTTGCTGAGTTAGTTTTGATTATAAGCGACACTTCAGAATCCAGAGCTAAGAAATTCTGGTATTTCCAAATATGTTGCTACCATCACTTGACAAGAAAATGCACCAATTTACAAGTGAAGGCACCACAGTTATAAAAATCTGGATGGCTGTTAATATGAGCTTCTTTAAAATCTGATAAAAAAACATTCATGCTGAGTAAAACTTGAACTGTGCTGAATATTTTGAAAGAAAGAGCTCCTCTATGGCCTGTCAATAGCTACTGGCCATCCACAATTATTTTTGAGTCTATCTGTAGACTTTACCTGCAAGGAGAATGAGTGATTAATATTTTTTTCAGAGTAGACTTAAATATACTAGCTTTCATGACTTGGATTTTAGAGTTGCTCTTGTGACACCCTGTAAATAACTGCTGAGGAATGCCTGATGCATAATAAGAAAGCCTTAAGACTTCAGTAGAGTGCTACTAAACAGGCAGATCAATACACTTCATGTCTTTTTTTTCTCGGCATTATATGAATACGTATATGTTGTATAGATGTATACACAAACATGCATAAGCACAGCTATGCGTACATATGTAAGTGTATGTGTATCTGGTCTCTTTCACTGAACTGTTGTGCGTGTTTCAAGTAGCAGCTATAATCACACTTCCAAACAAAACCAGGATTTCTTCAAAACTGATTTTGATATTTTCTCCTTTTTTTCACACTGTCTTTAAAAAGACACGGGATGTAAGGCTCTTGAAAGAAGTCTGACAGGCAGAAGCAGTAAATACAGAGTTTTCATACCACATCAGCATTTTGACAATTGGCAACATGTACGTAATCCCAGTTTCTCTGCCAGCCAAACCACAATGACGAATGTAAATGTTTAAGTACAAGAGGACAAGCAACCTTTTAAATAAAGACAAATAACCTTTTAAATAAAGACAAATATTCTAAGATAAAATAAGCATATATTAGAAAATACAGATGATCTTGGGTGAACATGTACAGTATATCTTCAAATGCTATTCCCGGTTGAATATATACTTAGTAAAAGCCAATAGAGATTGATAGATTATGATTTTATACTCAGTGGAGCCTTTCTGATAAATTTGTGAGTAGCAGAGAATGTCTACGCATTCAAAACACATAATTTGCATGCAATATGTTTTCTATGTTTCTGTTTTACAACTATACTTCATCAGTTTCAGAAATTATTAAGTCACTATAAATTTACAAGCAGGGCATGCATCTTAATACTAAAGTACTAAGAAGGTTGAAGCTCAGGTGGTCTCGAACTGAAAACCAAGAAATGCATTTTAGGCAGAAAGTTTCAAGTAATAAAGCATTAATAGTCTGAATTTCATTGCTACAACTTGTTTGTTTTATTAATCCATAAGCACATGCTTCCTTTGTGTACAAAATTTATTTTCTGCTTTACTTATTGTTTGAAAATATCTTTTGCAATGTGGAATAAAATACAAGTTAAAAATTTCTCATGAAACAATAATACGTGAATTAGGGCTGTCTAATAAACATTTTAACTACACAGTAAAGTTTTATTATTAAATCTCATCCATTTTCATAATATTTAATTGAATGCCACAGTACAGTACTCAATGTTTAATCTTAAAATTATTACAGTTCAAAACCTATCTTTAAAAGAGCAAAAAATTCTTCTCACAGAAAAATTCACATCATTTTTCCACCAGATACTTTAGTAGCAGACAGAACTGCCTCTTCCAGAAAAAGTATTTTCCCAGTTGAAATTTGGGGCGGACAAGTAGGCTACATGATTTTCTAATTTACGACTGAGCTTAAACCACGACAGTTCTTTTTGGCGCCCAACGTGGGGCACAAAGGGTTGAGATAACAACGGATCTGACCAGAATGTGTCTAATAGTATGTGTAATAAGAATGCATTGCTTCGGATTAATAGTCAG
>WYDI02008639.1:0-11129 GCA_009867235.2 Psittacus erithacus | reverse complement strand
ACGCAGCTTCTCTTCTCCAGGCTGAACAGCCCCAATGTTCTCAGCCTGTCTTTGTATGGGAGGTGCTCCAGCCCCTGAGCATCCTCGTGGCCTCCTCTGGACTTGCTCCAACAGCTCCATGTCCTCCTTATGTTGAGGACACCAGAACTGCACACAGTGCTGCAAGTGAAGTCTCACGCCAGCAGAGTACAGGGGCACCATCACTTCCCTTTACCTGCTGGTCACGCTCCTCTTTATGCAGCCCAGCACATGGGTGGTTTCTGGGCTGTGAGTGCACACAACTCACAACAAGAATTTGTGGGTTTTCACCAAACACCAGAATAATGGATTACATATTAGACCTCTTTTTTCTTCCACTATTCACTCTGCTCTTCAGCTACCCTCTGGGCACACATGCACAAACACACACATCCCATTTGAGCTACTGGCAGTCCAGTTATATCCATCCTAGCAAAGCCCTCTAGGGCAGATGTAGTAATACCAGCCAAAAGCGCTTTGGGTAGTGCACCTTTTAGTCAGGTTCACTGATGTAAATGAACTCTGGCAGGGGGAAAAAAATGTTTGTTTTTATGCTTGATGTTGGTTTAACTGCAGCTGCCATAAAAATCTAGCTAGAAATGTCACAGCAGAATCACACCCTGACTGACAATGAAATGTTTCTAGCATAATTCTTGCATAAAGAAAAGATCCAGGTCTAATTTCTAGGGCAAAGGGAAGCGGGCAGATCCAGCAGGAAAGAATTTAGAAGGAAAGAAAGAAGAAAGACATCTTAGGATAAATCAGTTCTACTATTAAACATCTTCATCCATGTACATTAGCAGATAGTGCTGCGGCCCATTCGTAGTCACTCTTACAACAGTCACAATCTTTGTGACTAAGACCTCTGGATAAAGCTGCTGACTGTTGAATGGAAAAAGCTCCAATGAAAATATTCAGCTTTGGCACAGATAAGGCCACCTACGAGGCTTTCCATTTCCCTTTTTTCTCCTCCTTCTCCCTCTCCCACCCCCCTTGCAGCCATTAATTTACTAGCAGCAGCTGTGATTGCCTGAGATATGCAGAGAAGCATAAGACCATCCTGTGCCTCATGCCAATGCTGTTAGTTCAGGAATATTACAGGATTATTTTTTTTAAGATGTCCCTCCTGTCGTAGGCAAGGCTGGAATTGATAAAATAAAAAGGAATTTAAGAGGATTTTCACGCAGTGTGTTTGTTATTCACGTTGTCGTTGCCACAGCATGTGGGATTTGTGTGCATTTAAGATTTCAACTTCACTATGTTCCCTTCACTTCATTACTTGTGTTTGCCAGCTGATGGGATGCCAAGGTGAAGTAACTGAATCAAAGAAGATTTAAAGTAAATACCATTTAGAATACGGGGCAAACAGTGTAATACTAGCGAGGTGGCTAGAGAAGGGGGAGAGGAGGGGAGGAAAAGGGCTATCATGTGCTGTTTTAATAGAGGGTGCCTCTCCAAAAGACTAATGAGAGAAGAAACCAGCTGTCCTGACAAAAATCATCTCAGATGTTGCCAGAGACTTCTGTTGTCATCAGTCTCTTCTTTCAAAGGACTGCTGCACTCAGGTTTTATTTGGCGATGTCTTTTACTGTGGCCTGAAAGGCGTTCCATTCATTAGTTATCCTTAAGAGGCTAACTACAAATAAACTGCAGCGTGGGGCTGTAGATTGGTTTTGCCCTGTTTGCACTGTTTCTTTACCAGATAGGCTTTATCAGTGTATGGCCGACAGACTTTGCCTTTCATCTTCTCATTCTCAGACTTTTTTCTTTACAGGCACCAAGGTAAAGGCAAAAAACTACATGTTTGGTGTATAAGCACTGGCTACACACTCTGTGCCCTACCTCCTTGTGTTTGGAGAGCTGTATTGAGTTAGATCATATGTTATTCACTCAGCCGAGCTTTGCAGAAAGGGCAAGAATGTGACACTACCTTCACTCTTTTCTAGTCGGGAATGTAAAATCAACTGTCACACACACCTAAAATGTCACTTTTCAAGGAGAGTGGCACTGGTCAGTTGTACACGTTTTAGAGACAGGAATGAAACATCCTGTTCTTGAAAATCATAAAGCTGGATCTTAAAGAACTGGCTTCTATTAGGAACAATCACTACTGCACTTAAGGCACTTCAAGGTTGGGGTCATTCATGTTCACTCTTTTAAACAATATTTTCTTTAGGGAGCACACTAGTGTGGAGAATTAAGAAAAACTCTCTCTTTATACCTCTCTGCTCCATCCAGACTTTGGAAATTCATTAACAGTGGCAAATTGGAAAAGATACGGCCCAGTGAAGGGGAAAAGTCATTGTTACTGCTTGCAAAAATCTTTTCTCCAGCAGCTTCAAAACTCATGGACATGCCAAGACAGCCTCCAGGTCAAGGGAGCAGATCCTGCCTCTCTGCTCTGCTATCACGAGATCCCACTGGGAGCAGTTTGGCTGTCCTCAGCATAAGAGGGACGTGGAGCTATTGGAGCAAGTCCAGAGGAGGGACATTAAACTGATCAGAGGGCTGGAGCACCTCTCCTGTGAGGAATGGCTGCGGGAGCTGGGGTTGTTCAGCCTGGAGAAGAGAAGGCTCCAGGGAGACCTTGTTGCAGCCTTTCAGCACTTAAAAGGGGCCTATAAGAAAGATGGGGAGAGAATTTTTAGCAGAGCCTGTTGTGACAGGACAAGGGCTGACAGTTCGAAACTGAAAGAGGGAGATTCAGGCTGGATGTGAGGAAGAAATTCTGTACAGTGAGGGTGGTAAAACCCTGGCACAGGTTGCCCAGAGAGGTGGTGGATGAACCATCCCTGGAGACATTCAGAGCCAGGCTGGATGTGGTTCTGGGCAACCTGATCTGGTTGAAGATGTCCCTGCTCATTGCAGAAAGTTGGACTGAATGAGCTTTGAAGGTCCCTTCCAACCCAAACCTTTCTATGAGTCTATGACTTGACAGGAAAGGAACCAGTGTTTCTGGGATCAGATAAACATGTAAAGCGTGAAGGACCAATGGCTGAGTTACCACGCAAAGGCCTGACTTCATGGCTCTCTTGGTGCCCTTCAAACGCTGCTGCCTTCTGCAGAGCTGACAATAATAATATGTCTAGCCCTAAAATGGCATCAGGAAATCAAAACCTCTGCGCCCATGTTACAGCTGAGGGGGCAGAGGTTCAGAGCAGTGAGAAGATGAATGCAGACCTCAACCACAAGCGATATCCCATCCCCAAGACCTCTTTGAGCAGCACAAGTCTCCCAATAGTCCCAAATGTCATTGTACTGCCAGTATGCCCCTGGCTGTGCCCAGACTGCAACTGTGCCTGTAGAACCTGCCCTTCTGCCGGCAAGGGCAATGACAGGAGGGAAAACAGAGGCAGCGGGGGCTTTGGCACATGTCAGGAATCAAACCACATAACCAGGATCCCTGGAGTGTTTGTATGGTGGTTGCTAGCAAATGTTTGAGGCCCGGCAGTAACACAGGCACAGCTGCTGTCGCCCACACTGCTCAGAGTGATGCGGGTCATGGTACAATCACACCTTTGCTCTTCTCTTGAGGCTTCTGGTCATTGCTTGAGTCACAGCCCAGGGGCACCGGACAAGATGTTAGGAGACCTGAGTGCATATGGCTTGAGACAGGTCACTCCACTCCTGTGCCTGGTTTTCTCAAGGGTGTATAGCCCTAATAATTATTCCTACATTATCATCCGATCTTTTTGTCCTGTTTACAGTACAGCTTACGAGGATGCTGTGAACTCCTCTCATGTAGTTTTAGTTCTTTAACCTCTGTTGTTTCCAAACCCCACTTAAATGGCTGAAAACAGAATTTCTCTATTGATTTCTTTTCTTTTTCCATTTGGCAAACATTGATTTTTTTTTTGCCTTGTGTTTTTAATGGAGCTTGAAATTAACATGAATCTGTTTGTTCAGATCCCGGTTTGAATTAGTGCAGTTTTAGTAACAAAGTTAGGTACCTGTTACCTTGGAAACAGAGCTCTGTTTTAGCAAACACATTAGGGCCTACACAAACACAGGCAGTAAAAACAAATGCCTTGATAAGAGATTGGTGGATGTTGGTATCAGCCAGGACCTTCAGCCCAGACCACGCTGCCTGCCTGATGATGATGGTATTTAAAGTGTGTTAACTCGGGGGCTTTAGCTGTTTCACAATGTTCCTCCTCTGGACTTGCTCCAACAGTTCCATGTCCTTCTTGTGTTGAGGACACCAGAACTGCACATGGTGCTGCAAGTGGGGTCTCACCAGAGCAAAGGAGAGGGGCAGGATCATTTCCTTTGACCTGCTGCTCACACTGCTTTTGATGCAGTTGGATAAGGTTAATTTTTCTCAATGTCTTTATTTTGCAGCATCATGCAACTAGTACACCAGGATAGGATCATTCCTCCTTTTTCTGCCCCTGAAAGAGGAGGCTTTTAACAGAGACCAAAAAACCTCCGCAACATCAGAACCGTTCCAACCTCCTTTAGTTGGAACTACATGACCTTAAGGTCCTTTCCGACCCAAACCATTCTACGATTCTATGATTCATGTATGCCTGACTTTCTTTGACCATGAGGGTAAGAGGTGTCTCCACCATGCTTGCTCAGATCCCAAATAAAAGTCCGAATGAAAAGAATGCTAAAGGAGACATGACACGCTGTTCTGCTGAGGTTTGTTGGGTTTTGATTGTTTCTGGCTTCCAGTATCACCTTCAATAAAACAAAACTTGTAGTTCTGCAAAACACCAACTGCCTGGTTACTTATGCAGCCCCATGTATCTTCTGTGGATGGGCCGCAATCAATGGAGGTTAACACTTAGTGTAACCTCAGCATTAACACATGCAGCATAACAGATGAGTAGCCACCGCATTTGAAGAGCAGTTCACGAAGCAAAGTAGAAATGATGTGTGTGCAGGATATAATTACAGCAGTAATGTAGTAACATTCCATGTTAGATTATTAGGGGTCTATTCTGCCCTTAACATGCCTACATAACTCCCATTAATGTTAACTGAGGTTATGCACGTGACTCACCAGCTGAACAAATCACTAAATTCATTACCTCTAAAGTACCTGTTTCATGCTTTTTAATACCTACTGATGCATATGGCCAGTGCAAATGCTCACAGGAATGAACTCTCCCAGGGTGGAGGGGATGTGCAAAACACTGCACAGATTTAAAACCCCCATTAAACAAAATTAAGTCTTGACAAATAGGTAAGGGATAGTGGGAATATGAATTCCTGGACAGGGTCCAGAAGGCTTCCTGTATATTCTTCAGAAACCCTGGGGCTCTGTTTGAACAAGCTAGGAGAGACTCTTGCTTCTTTGCAACCTCCTGCAGAGGAGGTTCTCTCTTTGTAAAGCAAGGTGTTAAATACCGGCTCTGCAGGCAGAGGTGGCACCTATTGTGAGTGCAGCCATAGGAGCAACCACAGGCTCGGAGAAGGCACACAGCTTCTATTTTTATTTCCTTTCTCTGCTTGGCAATCTCAACCCCCACTTTCTATCCAGGAATGCTTTGATCAAGCAGATGTGATGACAACGATCAGTGCGATGACAAAGTCTTTGCACATGGTGGGAGAAGTTTGGGCTTCAAATTCAAAGAGTGTGTTTCGCTGAAGAGTCTCATTCGGCAAACGCTTATCCTGGCGTTTGAAGGGTGGAGATTGTTCTACAAGAAACCGAATCAACCTTCTCTCACTCTGCCTTTGTTTCATTTTTGGTTTAAGCACCAGGAGCTCTCGAGCTTTCAGTACTCCTGAGCTGCTAAAACTGGGTGCAAAGAACAGAAAGTGCTTCCCGGAGAAAGGAGGGTGGCAGTAAAACCCCTCCATCATCTGCACCTCTAATATTGCCTCTTCCTGATGCTATAATTAGAGCAGAGCTGGGCTGTCAGCCTTTTCCACAGCAGGAACCCCCTGGAATCCCCTTCCCAGCTGGGCAGGATCTGGAAGGGATTCCCCCACCCGTTGAGCAACCTGAGAAGGCCCGGATGGTCATAAAACCCCAGCACCTGTTTGTGATCCCCCACTGGCAGCGGGGACAACATCCAGACTTCCTGAAATAGAGCAATATCCATGAGAGCCAACAGAGCCCCCCTCGCTATACATTAGAAAGGATGCCTGAGCTTTTAAACCTTTATTTTGCATGGAGTAAACAGCCTCTCTGCTTTCATCTGGACCTCTCTGAAGTCACACTGAGCTCTGCTGTCCCCACAGAGAGTTTGTGGCCCGGCTCCCTATGTGTGCCTGGTGACACTGGAGCATGTTGGACGTGCCTAGCAATGTAAAGAGGACTGGCTTCAAAGAGTTATGCTCACAGGCTCACTGCCTCCCTCACAGGCAAAGAGGAACATAAGTTTCACCTCAAGACAGTGTGGACACAGCTGCCAAAGTAAAATGAAGCCAGCCCCGGCCAGCTGCACTGCAGATGGGGCTGCCAGTTTAGTCAGAATCCCAGACTGGTTTGGGTTGGAAAGGACCTTAACATCATCCAGTTCCAACCCCTACCCATGGGCAGGGACACCTCACACCAGACCAGGTTGCTCCAAGTCCCTGTGTATAACCTGCCCAGGGATGGGGCAGCCACAGCTTCTCTGTGCCATTCACCCTATGTCAGCGTCTCAGCACCCTCACAGGAAAGAGCTTTTGCCTTAGATCTAACCTGAACTTCTCCTGTTTCAGTTTGAATCCATCACCCCTTGCCCTGTCGCTACAGTTGCACTACTTTCTGTAACGCTTAACAGGGATATATACCCATTTGCTTGTAGTAATTTGCACTTAGGATACCCTTGATATCACTGGGGGTGATACCAACTGGAGATATAAGCAAGATGAACAGTTGCCTAGGGTAGCAGAGAAAGGAGAGCAGTAAAACTGCAGCTTTAAGATCTCAACACAGCAGCCATAGCATCATCATCACTGGTCTGCACTGGTTCCATGGCAATGGTGTAGCTATTCATAGAACCATAGAATCACCTGGGGTGGAAAAGCCCTTCAAGCTCATCCAGTCCAACCGTTCCCCAGCACTGCCAACGCCATGGCACCGGGTCTCCACGGTGTGTGAACACTTGCAGGGACGGTGACTGCAGCACTGCCCTGGGCAGCCTGTTCCAATGCCTGAGCACCCTCTGGGGAAGGAATTGTTCCTCAGCTCCAATATTCCCGCAGGTCCTATTCTTCTCAAGGAATAATGAGCAGAATATATGATGGCTCTGCTGCCCTAGCAGCTGGCTTACCACTGCCTCCTCCCTCACATAGGATGAAGCCAAACAGCCTACACAAAAATTATGCTTCCTGGTGGCAGGGAAAAGAAGGAGAGATGGAATAAAGGTGTCTAGAGACAAGACTGTGTTTTTTCCTCTCCTCTCCCTGCTCTTTGGTATATGTCTCAATGTTGTCTTGGCAAAAGTCCGTCAGCAGGACCATAGCAGCCAGTAGGGCTGCGGAACCTCTGCTCAATGCCTCAAAACGCTCAGGAGAAATGGTACTTAAGGAAATCAGGAGTTGCCATGGACAAAGGGCTGGTCTCTGTCTCAGAAAGCTCAAAAGCTACTACCTAAACCCACATTAGAGTATAGAGAATAGAAACGGAGATGCCAAATAAGAATTTTGTGACTTAACTTCACACATTCATGTTTAATAATACAGATGTACGCATTTGCTTGAGAAACAAAATGGCCTGTTCATCCCTTGGTTAAGTCCATAAAGGGCTCCACAAGGCAATTCCAGGTTATGGAATTGGTATTTTAAGAAGGAAAGGTGGACCTTGTGGACACAGGACTGGCTTTCCACCCATGTCTACATTCTAAAGTGCTGGACTCAAAATCTGAGTTGCTGCCCATTTCTATTTCAAAATACAAACTATAGAGAAAACAGCCTGTGGAAATGCTCATCAGCAGGTTTCAGTGTGTTTTCTAAAGGACAGACACCTTTCTGTCCTCATATCAAAATGGAGGGGACTGGCATGCTGGAGAAGCTGTGAGTAGTCAGGCAGCCACCATACGGCAGATCCACTTAAGTGAGCTGCTGTTTCATATCATATCATGGAGGTTTCATCACCTGATGGGTGCATGGATCCTATTCCCATAGCAGCTCAGATTCAGAGGTACCAGAAAACCTAACTCACTTCCAGAATGACTTTAACCCTCTAGCACATAGTGCCTTTCTAAGACATCATCGATGCATACAGGCTTGGTGTAAGTATACAAGGTCTAATGATTAAATATCCCCGTATCAAACATCTGGTAGTTGGAAATGATACTCTGCAATTCCACAAATATTGATTAATCGACTTGAACTCTTCAGCACTTTATGACATATTAGAAATCACACTTTCCTAGGGCCTTTCTTTTGCATTACAGATTGCACTTCAGCCTAAATATTCAACTCCAGTTTGGTTTGCTTGATAAAGTTCCCGGCACATCTGTGCTGGGAGGCAAGTGATAAATAACGTGAAAAGAAAGCAGGGGAGGCACTGCAGATAGAGCCTGCCAAACCACAGAGCACTTGCAAGATTCAAACACTGATGATGCTAACGTCTCCGCAGTGGCACACAGAACTGTGCTATGGCCCCCTCACACCCCATGGGGCTATTACAGAGGTTGCAGAGTCTCAGCGGAGACTTTCTACATAGCTAAGTTTCCATCCCTGCGTATAATCACAGAATCCCAGACTGGTTTGGGTTTGAAGGGACCTTAAAGCTCATCCAGTTCCAACCCCCTGCCATGGGCACGGACTGCTTCCACTAGACCATGCTGATTACAAGATACAGCCCATAACCGCTACCCTACATAGGAAAGGGGAATCTTTCCCACTGCTTTTTCTCCACTGAATTCTAAGGCTCCCTTGCTAAGCCCTATTTTGGGTCCTTGTTTGGGTGCTCCACAGGTAGCCCCCCATACGCCCTGCAGTTAATCTCGCTCTCCTCCACCACCAACACAACGGACCTGACTCAGTGCTGCCCATCAGTTATGCCACTAATCCTGGGATGCGGCATCAGCAGCCAAAGCAGCGGCTTGGAGCAACCTGCTCTCGTGTGAGGTGTCCCTGCCCATGGCAAAGGGCTGGAACTGGATGAGCCTTAAGGTCCTTTCCAACCCAAACCAGGCTGGGATTCTATGACTCTTCACAGACCATCATGGCTATACGCTGCCCCTCACAGTACTTTGCTCCTCACTCATCCCAAATCCAATATAAACCCCAGTGACAGGTGTTACTCTGGATATGCAGGGGAGGAAGGAGGGAAAGAGGGAAAAGGGAATACGGAGAGGGATTAGGCACAAATAAACAACAACAACAACAACACGCACTCTTGTGCCGGCAGCCCCTGAGGAAACTCTCGTCCCTGCCGTTCCCCTGCCGCGACGAAAGGGCTGGCAGGGCACGGCTGGCAGGGCGCGGCTGGCAGGGCACGGCGGGCAGGGCACGGCGGGCAGGGCGCGGGCTCCAGCGGGCCGGCAGCGCCGCCGAGCCGGGTCGGCGCGCACCGGCAGAGCCGCGGAGAACCCCCGGGAGCGCAGCCCCGGCGCGGCCCGCCGCTGCCTGAGGCGCGGCTGCCATCTGCCGCCCCGCCGCCGCGCTGCAGCCGCCCGGCCCGGCCCGCCGGGTAAAGGGAGGGGGACCAGCGGCCTCGGCTGGGCTGAGCGGAAGGAAGTGGGGCGGAGAAAACCGAGCTCCATGGGGCAGCCTCGGGCCTGGCTCGTGGGACAGACAGGTGGGGCAAGGCCCACTTCGGGCCTCCCCCCCCAGAGGCTGGCGGGGCACCAGCGGTCGCCTCCCTCTATTCACTGTGGCATTTCCTTTGCGAAGCTGTGGCCGGAGGAAGCGAAGTTCGGAACTGGCGTTCTGTTAGCCCGCAGCTGAAACCGAGCCGCTTCAGCGTGCGCTGGGCTGCATCACGAGCAGCGTGAGCAGCAGGTAAAGAGAGGTGATCCTGCCCCTCTGCTCTGCTCTCGTGAGACGTACTGTGTGCGGTTCTGGTGTCCTCAGCGTCTTAAAAGGTCTTTTCCAACCTAGTTGATTCTGTGATCATCGGAAGACGCCCTCGCATCCTCTCAAACACTAGCCAGAGTGCTGCCTGCCATCCCCAACCAGGTATCAAGCCACTTCAAGCAGGGATTTATTCCTTCTGTACTGTTCTGAGGCTAATAAATTGATGATGGAAAACAATTAGCACCACTGCAGTCAAAAAGTAGGCATAAGTTGTTAGGAGTGAGTGAGCGCTAGAGCTGGAGCATGGGAAGAGCCAGGACCAGGAGAGGAGTTTCTCTCTCTTGTGATCCTTGTCCGGTAACAAGATGTAAATGCTGTTCCATCTCAATGCTTTCTTCACACGGACAGCAGCTAGGGAACAGTCCCATGGGGTCAGTAAAAGGGAATAAGGCTAGAGAGGATGCTTACTTGGTTAGGAAGTATTTATTTCTCCATACCTGTATTGATTACCTTTAGGTATGAATAGCAATGGCATTCTTATCCTCCAAATGTTTGTTCTAGTCAATAACAAAATTAATTTGTATACCAACAAATCCACACTTATCCACCAGGCAAATAAGCTCATATAATAGAGGGGAGAGTTTTGGCAAAAGGGAACGTGTTGAAAGAAGCCTGCTTATAAGAATTATTGATAAAAGAATTATATGTTTATAGAATCCAATCCCATATCTGGAAGCGTTTTATACGCTCAGTCCTCAGCGATTACTGCAGCCATCTCAATAACTGCTGTTTGCTGAAGAGAACTGATTTTGAAATCTCCCTGATTCATTTACAAATTGCTGTTATTTTTTGTTCTAAAGTAACAGCCAGAGCCTGTAACACAGATTAGGGCTCCTCTGGGGTAGGTACTGTGTAAACTCGTAATTGATACAGGAATGTTGTACTTCCAAACCATCACATAGGTACTGGCTTTCTGAACCACACAGTTCAGTGAGATCCATGGGTATGTATTTCTGCATGTAGTACTGAATGACTGCTCTGAATTGCTCTCCAGTATCTGAAAGGGGCTACAAGGATGCTGGAGAGGGACTCTTCCATCAGGAACTGTAGCGATAGGACAAGGCATGATGGGTTCAAACTGAAACAGGGGAAGTTCAGGTTGGATCTAAGGCAGAAGCTCTTCCCTGGGAGGGTGCTGAGGC
>WYDI02008634.1:0-91496 GCA_009867235.2 Psittacus erithacus | reverse complement strand
CAGGCTGAAAGTCAAAACCACAGCACTGCACCAGCTACTAAGGAGAAAAATGACTGCTACTGCTGAACCCAGGACACAATTCTAAACAAGTGCTTCAGGAAGGACAATGTTCAGGTAAGGCAGACAAAACCATACCTGAACATTTTAGTTGAATATGGACTCTATGTGGACACTGGTGAATGAGTACTATTGAAAACAAAGGACATAATAAACACTACTGCAAGCAGAAGTATTAGAAAATAAAAAGGACCAGTGCTTGGGAACTGGAAAGGCTTGAAATAATTCAATGTGGTTTTGTTGAGATCAGCTAGTATTTTTCATTTGTGAAGATCATAATATACCACATTTGTAGAACCTGAAAAAGTTCACAAATGTTTCCCCTGATGCCGACAGCTGACTTTACAAATTTAGCCCCTAGCATTAAGTACCAATCTTTACAAATTCCACTTTGAAAGCTGTGCTAAAATAATCTGTACCTATTTTCAAGCTTGTCATGTGTACAGTATTTTTTTTTTTTTTCAATTTCATGCCTGTAGCCACACATTCTTTTATGGAGCAGAGCAATTTTTATGGGGGTTGGAGGGGAAAACTTCACTGTGTTTCCTTGTGGGACTGCTTTCACCATCTCCTGTTTGGTGCTTTAGGCAAATTTTGAAAGCTGAAAAGGGAAGTGTATTCAAAATCAAGACTCTCTTGCGTAAACCATATGCACAGCGTACTTTGAGAATTCCAAACCTTAGGAAAATATTGTAGTCTGGTTTGTTTCTTAAATATAACAGATCTGCGGAGACAATTTTGAACTGAGTTGTGCAAAAATGGTAATGATGAAATGGTTCATCAACGGTTCTAATTTTTTTTTTCCCTTGATAAGACATGAATCTCTACCTTTTTCTAATAACTACAAAATTTGTGTTGCATTTGGATGTGGTGGTGAATTTCAGGAAGCCCCATGCTCAAGCACCCCTGAGGTCACTGGGCTGTGTTGCACATTTAGAAATTGAACACACTGAATGCACTATAATGTGTATTTTAATTCTTTTTCATAAATATGGATGTAGCATCTTGCATATAGCAAGGCCTGCCAACCCTAGATTTTAAATATATGCTTGTAGCCCACTGCTAGGAAGCCTGGCCTCTCTTTTTTCTTCTGTATAGTATTGATTTTTAACCCACAGTTGCAGCAAGTCATAGCCAGTTTGCCCTTTGGCACTCTTCCTTGGGTTACATATCAGATAGGTTCAGATCAGGTTCAAATGAATAAGGATATTATAAAAATGCAGGGCACAGAAGAAAATGTCTGAACGTGACATATAGATGAAAATGATTGACCTAAGGTTGTTAAGGACTGTTTCAGTGTATAGGAGAAAGAGGGACCTCACATACATGTTTGGGATACTCAAGATCATCCCTGCTTGTAGACGGACAAGAGGCATGTGCTGGCACAGAGATTCCAAGCCTGTCAAATTCACTGTACTAAAAGCATCTGTTGCTTCCCCATACTCACATGCTTTCCCTGTGTCTTAACAGTTCTGTTGGCAAGTGTACTCATGGCAATAACCAGTTATAAACAGGAGGTAAATCTCCAAAGGTGGTCAGTTCTGTGCTTGACAGAGGTTAACATGCTGTAGGAGATAAATAGATGTTTTCCTTCACTTGATGTTTATAGCCATTCAAAGCCTTTCTGAGCTGCATTAAACTGGCTTCCGCCTCACCCAGCATAATTTGGTCCTGAAAAGAGCAATTACAGAACAAACCCTACCTCCCCCTGCTTTTCTACAGTGTATAATACAATGTTGGGGGTGGTATGGAGTACAGTACTTATAGATCTAAGGTGCTGTGATAAGAAGGAAAAAATCCCAAACAGATCCCATTGCTTCCATAAGTGCAAGGTCCTGCTTTACTGTAGTAGCAATGTGGCTACACATCTCAAGTATGTGATGAGGCAAGTTTTGTAGTGCTCTAGTGTACCACCACTTATTGGGATGACTTAGTGACACAAACAAGCATGGGTAGTGTAAAATGATGAATAATATTAAATGTGAAACTGAAGCAGGGTACATATTAATCTGAGGTGAAATAATTAGCAGACATTCACTTTACTTCTTTGAAGGTCTTAAAAAGCCTATTTTGAAGGTAATAGACCTAGTGCCTTGAGAATGTGTGTACCTAGTTTTATTTACATGAGCAGTTCTCTTGAGCTATCCATTAGAATAAAGAGCATTATATACCAAAGACAAGGATGATTTTCACCTTTCTTGATTTTAGTTTTTTAACTCATTGGGACAAGATGCTTTTCCAGATGAAGGGTTAATAAAGTTAGCCAACCTCTGACTTGACAGCATTTCTATCTGTGTCCCCTGTGGCATTGTCTGAATGTGGAGTCTTAGAGGTAGTTGACCGCCTTTCATCAGAAAACTTCAAATAAAAAGGGCTTTTTCTGCCTCAGCTCTGTCACCTAATGTTCAGATAATCTATTGTTCTCAATGCAGTCCTGTAAAATAAAAATTACACTAAAAGTTTAGAAAAATATTAAAATCAAGAGCTGAAGACATCATCTGTGCCCTGAGATACTGTTGGGAATTGTCTTCAAGGGCTGAGGATGAGTGGACAGTAAACACATGAAAAATGAAAACAGAGTAGCACAGTGTATAGTTATATTCGTCCATGCTCATGTCTTAAACTCATGGGGCTGACAGAAGACTCCGACAGAGTAGAACCCATACAATGCAGGAGTGCAGAAGTCATGGATCTATCTCTGTACGTTGCTGTCTCAGAAACAGCTGTATAGTAGACAACTGCCTTACCATAACAGTTATGCAATCTGCTTATATTAGGCCAAAGCCATAACCATAGACTCTAGATAGAAGAGTCTGTGAAGCTTGTTATTCCTAGTGCAAGCTAAAAGGTTGTCTTAACAGTGGAGAGCTTGACAGTAGAACATTGTTGATGTTGAATTGCAGAATGGGACAAATGCAGTAACGTAGCTACTATTTGGTACTACTTTATAAAGTACTTTACTACTTTAGTAAGGCACTACTTACTTTGGTAAGAAAACCAAAGTTCTGAACCGAAAAAACACTACAGAAAGCAATCAAGAATATAGACAAAGGACAGCAACAAGTAGCTTGTGAAATTCCTGATACAGAAAATCTGGAAATTTTACATATACTTTATTATTCAAAAGGAAGAAAGAATAGCAATGATTGTTTTATATCACTGCTGATTACTCACAGATGATGAAGGGGAAAAAAAATTTTGAAGTAATGATCTCTTCTTGGATGAATCACAAGCACCTTTTAATATACATAGTATAGTTAGTGATCCTACCTGCTGGCTGTCTTTTGCAAAAGGTATGCACATCCATCTGCAGTGCTGAAGGCGGCTATTGTTACCAATACTGTTTGCTGCCGCTCCCTTTTTCTAGTTGGGAAGAGGAAGGTGTTACCAGATTACCTGGCACACCAGTCCTATGACAATAAAAGTAAACATTGCTAGTGCATAATGATACTGATAGCTCTTCCCTGGGATGAAAATAAGCCCTGTGCAACAGATGAAGATGCAAATAAGTATTTCTCTGTAGCAGTAGTGGAGCATGGACAGTCTCATTACCTTTTCTGGGGAGTTCTAATATGGCTTACTGGCTGTTCTGACCATTCTTCACACTTGTGCATCTGTCTCCCTTCCGGGCATCTTTCTAGGCTTCATGTCAATCTGCTAAGAGGGAAATAATGCTTGAGTATGAAGATTCATAATTGATTACTATCTTACTGGTACCTGAGATTAAAAGGTTTATAAGCTGCTGAATGCACCAGCTATACTGCAAATTCAGAACACTTTATTCAGCTTTTCCCACTGCCTTGTTCAGGCTGTGTCTGTGCAATGACTTACTACTTACATTCCTTGGTCTCATAAGGTGAAATTTTCTTTTGAATGTTCATTGAGTTGAACTGTGTCTTATAACGTAACATTTCATAGAATGGTTCAGGTTGGACCTTAAAATCATCAAGTTCCACCTGCCTGCCATGGGCAAGGACACCTTCCACTAGACCAGGTTTCTCACAGCCCCACCCAGCCTAGCCTTGAACCCTTCCTGGAATGGAGCAGCCACAGCTTCTCCCAGTAACCTGTTCCAGTGCCTCATCATCCTCACAGTAAAGAACTTATTCCTAATATCTAATCTAAATCTGCCCTCTTTCAGTTTAAAGTCATAAGCCCTTGTTCCTTCACTACATGCCCTTGTAAAATGCCCCTCCCCAGACTTCCTACAGGGCCCCCGTTTAGGTACTGGAAGGCCGCTATAAGGTCTCCCCAGACTCTTTTCTTCTCTAAGCTGAACAAGCCCAGATCTCTCAGCCTGTCTTCAAAAAAGAGGTTCTCTAGCCCTCTGATCATCTCTGTGGCACTCCTCTGGATTTGTTCTAACAGGTCCATGTCCTTCTTACGTTGGGGGCCTGAGCTGCTCAATCCTCAACAGATTCCCATTGCTCCCCCTTCAATTATTAACCCCAGCCATTGATGTGATGATGGGCTGCATTTGTTTTTTCTTTGTACAGTGGTTGGCCTGTAACTTAGAAGATCAGTGTTATTGGTGACAATTAAGTCTGTTACTTTGAGCCTGATTAGTCCATTTCTGTGTTTGTTCACATGGTGAAGTTCACAGCAATGGCAAATGCAATAAAAAGGAAGAATCTCTATAGTATCAGCAGCAGTTAAAGCATTCATTGAAGTCTGTGTTTCCATTCAAAATATAGTGTCTTGATTTAAAAGCCCAGTGTTATCAAATCTGTCTGCACACCATAATTTTGTAAGATGTTCCAAGGCATCCCTACCTTTATACTGACTAATCCTGTTTCTTTTCTTCCCCAGCAAATCTGGATACTTAACATGCAACCACATTTAGTATCACAGCCACAAAGGAGGGCAGGGCTATTATCCCATTTACAAATAAAGAACCCGAGGCATAAATAAGAACAATGACACACCAGAGGTCATGCAGGAAGTTTGTGGGAGAACTGAGAGCTGAGCTCAGGTTATTCAAGTCTGAGGTTAAAGACTGGAACTTCCCTCTGATGGAGAACTGAAAATACTTTCTTAAATTCAATATGCTTACAGGAATTAGGCGCTATCTGATAATTTCTTCTTATTTATTTTGCAAATCTGGATAATGGATCAAGTTAAAGCCCAGCCTATTTCTCTGTTGTGGGGTTTTTTTTGGGTTTTTTTGTTTGTTTGTTTTGGGTTTTTTTTTGGTTTTTTTGCATTGACAGCCACCTATCAAACTACTAAGTTTATTAGGGTTTAATTCCATGTATCATTCCTTGTTATGGTAAATGTCAAATACTCGGCTGTTCTCTTTTAAGTATTTTCTTAGATTATTGTTGGAGCAAGTCCAGAGGAGAGCCACAAAGATAAACAGAGGGCTAGAGCACCTCTCCTATGAAGACAGGCTGAGAGATCTGGGATTATTCAGCCTACAGAAGAGAAGGCTCTGAGAAGAGCTTGCAACAGTCTCCCAAAACCTAAAGAGGGCCTACAAAAAAACTAGTGAGGGGCTTTTTACAAGGGCATGTAGTGATAGGACAAGGGGGAATGGTTTTAAAGTGAAAGAGGGTAGATTCAGATTAGCTATAAGGGAGAAGTTCTTGACTGTGAGGGGGTTTTCTCTTTAAAAATGTATGTACCCTAAAGAGGTTTACACATCAGAATATTCAATCTTCATACCTGAACAAGAAAGTCATCTCAAGTAAAAAAGACCTACTGTGTCAGAGAACATTCTGATAATAAGGTATTACTTCTCCTTGTCTTAAAACAGACCTGTAAAAGGCAAAATACCCCAAAACCAGCTGTGACTGTGGTTGAATGGCGAAGTTGAGCAGGCTTGTAAGCAGTAATTTTCTAACTGTATGAAATAGTTTTCTTGTTCTTAAAGCGACAATTACTTTTCCTTTTTCTTAATGTTAAAAACATTTTTTATTTCTCAGTTTATTTAGAAGGAGCGATTATAAATGTTAAGAAATTATTTATGTCTATTATGAAAAACATCTGAAGAAAAAAAACTCAAACCCAAACCGAAATACAAAACACCTGTAGCCCGTTCAGCCGGACCAAACAAACTTGATACTTTAGCCACTAGAGGGACCTCCAGGAATAGAATATACAGAAACATTTGCAAAGGTTATTTTGAAGTACTAGGTGTCTTTAAGGAAAAAAGAAAAAGTTTTGCAGATCAAACGAACTGCCTTTTTTTTTATAATGAGTTATATATTTATAACTTGTATATTTATACTTATAATGACTCCGAAACAATGGGCAATATGAATTAACCTCATAAACTTTGTCAAGAAAAAGCAATCATTTCTCACCTGGTAGGGTATGAGTTTGGAGGATTGTTTCCTCTTCATTGCATTAGTGTAGTTAGCACATCTGCTTTCAAGAGACTTGTAATTTAGCAGTAAATTTAGGTTGTGTTGCTCTTCTGACAAGTGCAAAGTAAATAAAGTTATTATCTTTTCAGAGTGTCTAAAAATAGGATTTGGATGTGGTGCAGAGAGTCTGAAATCAGTAAGCTTATTTTCTCACTGAATGGTACTTCAGCAGAGCCCTGAACTTACTTAAAATTTTAACAGAACTTTAATAGCCCCATTTAAAAATGTTAGTGCCTCACCATGCATACAAGTGCTTTCCAAAAAGTAGTTACGCTAGCACTTGGATCACCGGATTGTAATTAGCAATCACAGAGATGACAAAGGTACTCTAATGTTTTACACTTCTGCAATACTATAGAAGAAGTGTTGGTGTTCTTCACATGCAAGATTTTGGGGCTCTGCAGAGCACAAATCAGCAAGTTTTAGCTTTAGTGTAGCTACTGTAAAATGTGAAATCCTGCTAATATAACTGACTGGGTTTCTGAGACACTGAAGATAACACAAAGAAAAGAACTGCAATTAACCCAATCAGCAAAAGGTCAGGGATGAGACTAGAATTTGGCATTAAATCCCAATTACGGAACAGGTTTAAAGAATTTTTGCAAGACTAAATTATGTTGCATTGTTTAGCTTTACCTGTTATAATGGTACTAGTGAAATGAAAACTCCTATTTTGTGAAACAACCTGAAAGTCCAGTTTATCAGAACTGATTGTTGTGGTCTATCCACTGCATTTTATATTTTCCGATTTGTTTACATTCAGAGGTCACTTGCTGAGAAAAAGCGTAGCAGCAGTGGAAGAGACCTGGCTAGTACCTTTTCTACTATTCTTTACTGGGTTTTTTTGAGGGCTTGGGGCTTTAGAAAGCTCTTTGCTGAATTATTGTTTAAAAAATTTTCACTTCTGCCAGAGTTAGCATTCTATTCTTTGCATTGCATGTGCATGACCTCCCACTGGTTTTGTAGTGAACGACCCGTAATTAAAAGACACACTGAACCACAATTAAGCTTAACTGGTAGACTGATGATTCCTGACATCAAAAGTGGATTGCCAAGTGGATCCTGCTGAAGAATAATTATCTATCCGATGTCATTCCATACCTGTGAAGTAGGATGCTGTATGTTACAGATTAACGAGGTCACAGGCAGGAAGTGTTCCTTGACCAGGAAGAGATTTAGTGATAACTAGTGATTTCTTTCTCAGCTGCTAAGAGTGAAACCCTTCCTGAAATACCACAACATCCTTTTATTAAGCACAGTCCCTTCTGTAAGTATGGAGCAAAAATCTGGGAGGCATTTCAGAGGTTCAGTTAATTTATTTGGAGCTTATTCAGCAGTGTTGTCTGATGCTGATTTTAGTCTAACCAAGATAGGGTTTGTGGCTAATGCAAGGAGGAGAATTTTCTTGCAAGAAGATGATCGAACAGTCTTTTCATTTGAAGAATGCCATTAGTCACTCTGACCTTGAATACCTCTGCATGTGCAAGAATGTGCATACTGTATCCTGTATGGCATTACATGAGTAATCAAATGCCTGTTCAGACGAACATGCTTCTGAGATTAAAATATACCACATCTGCCTTAATAATGAAAATGAATGTTGCAGTGTTTTGTTGGCCTCTTTAGTTTTCTATTTTGAAGTGATTTTTTCTTTTTTTTCTTGAAACTTCAGGACTTAAAACCTGAGCATTGGTAGAGCATAGCATTCACCCAGAACAGAACTGATATTGTTTAAAAACCTATGAAACAATGTAAAAAAAGATTATAAATGTAGATATAGGCATGCAGTAAGACAGCATTCAGTCAGTGTTAATCAGGATTGTCATCTGCTGGACTGGATAACCTCCAAACTCCAGATATCTGGTGTGTACCACTATCTTCTGCAATGTTGCTTCTCTATACTAACTAGATTCCTATACTTACTGCATCCACAGTTAAAAATAATCCAACAACAGAAAGGGGTGAAAATTAAAAGCCAGTTTAAACTTTCTGAATAGAAAGTTATCTGCTGTTTTCTGTCTGTCCCATTTGTCTTGAAAGAGACTGATAGAAGAGCAGATTGCATAAACACCTTCTAAAAGTTTGTCTTTTTTTGACAGTGATTAGTCCATTTTGTGAAGTGATTTCATTAACGTGGTCTTGACTTAACGGCTGATCAACTTCTGACTTGTTAGGTTGCTCCTGCAGTGTTAATATATTTCAAGAGGAGGAACATGTGTTTCTTCTTGTTTGTCCAAGTTTTGTTTGTCCTGTTCTATGTGTAGACAGACATTTCAGATGCCACTGAAGACAGCATTTCAGGAGAGATACAGCTCTATTGTCCAGTTTTCAGGAAGTAATTTGAGTGTATGGTCTGGGACATGTTTTGCCTGTCAACTAGGCTGCTGGAATCTTTAATTCTGAAGGATGAACATCTCCTGTGTCTTTCTATGCAGCAGTTGTCCCAGTTCATAGCACCGTACTGTTGTGCTTTTTGAATGCGTGTCAAAGGTGTCGTTTTCTCTAGACTTTCTTACCCTGGAAATTCTTGATGGTGCTACTGCTTTTGCTGACTCAGAGAAAGCCTAAACAGCAATGTTTAATAGACGCCTAAATTGCGGGTAGAGCAATGATACAGTAACTGTGGATTTTCCTGATCAAGGAAGCTGGAATAAATTCACTTGAAGGAAAAGGTGAGCAAAACTAACCTGAGGATTCTCCCTAGTAGGTCCTAGTAGGACAAAAAGGCACTAATGGAGAAGGACAAAGTTATTACTGCACATTATAAGAATTCTATCTTAATGGTCAGGCTTTTGGGGCATACTGCAGTTTCAAGTACATTGCACTCCCCATATCTGGAGTTTCTACTGGTGTGCTAAGTTATGACTAGCAAGGTCTGTCATCAGGGTAAATCTGCTGGATTTATACAAAAGAAGCATAAACGTATTCAAGAGCTGGGAACAAAGATTTTGCTTAAATTTAAAACCTAAAGTTATGCTGGCATAAAAGCATAACAGTTGTTTATTAATAGATTGTGGAAAATAAGATTATCAAGGCGTCCAGTGAAAAGTATGTGTAGGTACTCAGAAACTGTTCTTAATTGCAACTTGATGATATATATCTTCCTGCCTTGCCACTGAAATGGCTAAGCCATGGTCTTCCCAGGATTTAAAAATGAAGCAAAAAAACATAATCTCTTTCCACTTTCCTTGTCTCTGCTTAGAACCATAAGGCTGAGGTTATTTGTTCAACATGCTACTGTGTTTTCAAGCTTTTCTTTGTGTCTGAGGTCAAGTTAGTTGCTTTGCAGCTTATTGATCTGCAGCTTTTAACAGGAATATTTTTAATGTAATAACATGCCTCTGTGAACAGGACTTTTTAATTAATTGTGACTATTTTAAAAGTTTATTGTCATACAGCTACTGCTATATGAATATGTATAAAATAATCTAGGACTTTATTCTCAGTTCAGGACTGAATTGCATTTACTTTCATCACTGGCTGTATTTTTAAAATGAGCTACTGACTTAAACTGTGGACTCTCCAGTAAACAGAATGCAACAAAATATTTGCTGTAATTCAAGAAAAATAGTAAAAAAATCAAGACAAAACAACTCTTTCTAACCCCTTCTTGAAAAAAGTTCTTCAATATGTTGCCTACTATAGCTGGGCAGAAGTGGAAAGTGGCATTTAAAAAAAAAAACAAAACCAAACAAATATCATCCCCGAAAGCAAACAGCAAACAAGTTGATTTCCATGCCAGTGGAGAATTCCTGCAACCTGTAATTGTAATGTAAGTGTTAAAGGCCTTCAGAAGACAGAGAACACACAGATACTTACTGTTTGTTTGAGTCATAGCTTCCACAGGGAAGTAAATCACATGTAAGATCAAGGTGTCTCTTTATAACTGCAGCAATTCCAGCTTGTAAACATTCAGAGGTGGTTTAGCAGTACAATCTTACACGATACTATAGCAGGCACATAAAATACAGCACATAATGAGCATATCTGACAATGCATGCATAGCATTGGTCATAATTTGGTACAGGATAAGCGAAACACAGCCCCAAACTGGTAAAAATATTTCTGATCTACTGGAGCCCAATGGCAGAAATGCTTTACTAGTTCAGCTCCAATTAAATTACTGGAATTGGGAGCTTTACCATCAGCTTTGTTTGCATGTTACCGTCATACTTTAGTGACTTATGACATCTCATTTCTAGAATCAAAATCTTCTTAAAGACATAAAAATTTAAAACACTACTTTTAAACTGTGAAATAACAAATATCATTGTTGCTATCAATTTTGCTACAGTTCTGTATGTACTCAAAATAGACCAAATTATAATTGTTCTAAGAAACAATTCAGTGTTGTGGTTCCATCCTAGTATTTTAAACCTATATGCTCCTTATTCAACATATTTTCCTACTTCCTTCACTGTCAAAGCCTGGCTACATGGCTCCATAAACATATTTTAACACTCATCTGCCTCCTTTTCCCATTTTTAGCTCTTCCATTTATACACTGTAATCTCTGGGTTTTTTTCTATTCTTTGACTTAAATAATTCTGTTGTTTGTAAAATGAACATGGTTAATATCAAGACATGGCTACTTATGAAGGGAGAAACCAGAAATTGCCATTGCCATTACTATGTTGTATTCATCTTGAAAATGTTGCAAATTATTATACAGTTTTGATAACTTGGTATATATTAAAGATAATTATTCCCTGGATTCTTATCACTAAGCAGCCATGTATTTGACACTTAGGTATGCTCTTGCCTTCACCTGTGCCAGGCAGATGTTTTAGTATTCATAAACATGAACTAGCTGGGAATTCTCTAATAAAATTATTTTTCTTACATAAAATTAATGTCATCATCCATCAGTAACAAACTAAAAAAGGAATTTTTAAATTCCTGTATTTGTGATGATTCTTCGAAAGATTTAGCCAATGTTAGAGGTCCAAACCAAAAAATCATGAAAATATTTCTGACTTGAAAAACAGTTCAATGTATTGGACTATGGAATAGATTTGAGAATTTATTTGCAGTGATAAAATTATTGAAAGAAACTTGGGTTTCTTGGAACAGTTTCTCACTGAACACTGAGAATCAAATTTAATGCTTAACAATTTTCTTCCCTGGTTAGATATTTAAGTACCTAATACCTCTTAAACTTTTGTTTTGGAAGGAAATTGCATAAATACTGCAAAATTTTTATTTTCTTAGGTTCAGATATAATGGGGTTTCTGGTCTCTGTTAATCAATGGATAAATAACAACATAATGCCACAATATTTTTTTTAAGCCTCTGAAAACAGTTTTTGAAGAACAACATAATGCACATATGAACATCCAACCTCTTGTTTTGCTGAAGTCTGTCAATTATGTTTTGCAGCTGGCTTCAGAATAAGGTCCTATATAATCCAGACAACATGTTGGTCTTTAAAACAAAGTGGAACACTTACACAAAAAGACACATTTGTTAACTTCGATATAAAGACTTTATCAGACTAGTCCTCAAAACAGGGAGCCTTCAAGGGTAGCAATGACATTCTTTCTTCCATTAGCCATTTTTCTTGCAGGCTTATTGCAAGAAATAACCAATTTCTCGAAACAGAGAATCCTGACTCTATTTTGAACAGATGCATGAAAAGTTTCCTTAGAAATGCTGTTTTTATTAAGCTATTTTATTCTTGCTCTGGGGAAAGCCTAGTTTCTATGTTGCTGGTTTAGAAGTTTTGCAAATCCTCTTTTTAACAGTTTTGGTTTTGTATTCCTAATGAAGGAGCCAGGTCCTTCACAGATGTAAATAAGTAGTTTACAAGAGCCCACAGTCTTGCTTGTTTACACTACTGAAAGATCTTGCCCTGTTCCCCAAATGTATGTGCAGCCTGACATTTGAATGGAACTGCAATTAGCAGGGTTGTTTTTGTTTAACTTTATTTAGCACCTTATCTTCCCACAGCATTCTTGTTCAAGTACCAGTATCAACCATGAACTTCACACAGCTCTTACTAGTTCTCTTCTATTTTGGGCCAGAAGAAAAAAACCCCAACAAACTAGCACTACAGATCAAAGAGCACCCTCCTCTTTTTCTCTGCGAATAGAAACTATTAACTAATTGGTGCAAAACCCCATGACAAATCAATTCACACCACAGTTAAGTCACTACGCACGCAGTTATCCAAAGCTCCCAAAATAACTTGTTATTAATAGTGAAGCACACACACCCTACCACAAAGACAGAATGTTTTTGGTGTTGGTGAGACCAAACTTGTAGAAGATGCAAGTTTGCAGAACTATGTTTACTGTGTTCTAGTTTGTCCAATTACTCAGCTATTTGCTGCCTTATGTTACAGGAACACCAGGAACTGCAGCACTTGTTGGCCAAGGCTCTTACTGTTATCATGTTAAAAAGAGCCTCCTGGAGGATCCCCAAGTCCCAGATGTTGAAATTCTGTAAAAACAGGGAGAACAGCCAGCCCTGAAAGCTTTGGTGGTCCTAAATCTGAGAGAAGGGGTTGTACCTCAGGAGCCCAAGCCACCGACAGGACACAGGCCCAGGCAACACCTACTGGAGCACTTGCTTCCCACAGCTTGCAAGTGGACTGAGAAGGCAGGAAACCCTGATGGGCTTCTGGGGAGCTGCTGCGCTTCTCCCTGGTCCCTGCGCTATCACCTGCAGCTCAGGCCACCTCCACATAGCCATATTGGTGACAGGGGGACAGGTGAAACACGTCGCAGCCAACAATGAGGAGAGAGGCCTGACACGCAGAGGGGGTCTAGCCTTCAGCAGGGCTCGCTGCCCAGCCCGTGCTCTCCGGCCTGTGATCTCCGGGGCTGGGGCAGGAGCGGCCCCCGAGGTTCCATACCGAATCCAAAGCTGAGAGGACGCCCAGCTCCCTCTCTGAGGTAGCACCGCGCCCGCACCGCCTCCCGGCGGGTAGCATCAGAACTGCAGGCCGGACCGATCCGCCGGCTCAGAGGCTTCCTCTCACCTTTCCCGGCCAGGAGCCGCCCCGGAGGGGGCGGGCCAGCGGCTGCGGCGGGAGTGGGTGCCCAGAGGCGGCCCGCGGCTCCCTGGGGCAGCGGGGCTCTGATACCGGCGTGCGTGCCCGGCTTCTCTGAGCTGCCCCAGCTATGTCCTCCAGCTCTCCCCCGGGCGAGCAGAAAAGCCGGAGCCTGGGCCGCCTATCGCTGCCCAGGAAAGGCAGCATGACACTCAGCAAGAAGTCCGCTGCACTGGAGCTGGCCGAGAGCACCTCTAACGCCCACTACGCCCCGCTCTCTGCCGCCCAGGGCGGGCAGCAGCCGGCGGGCCGGAGCCCAGAGCCGGAGCGACCGCTGCGCCTGAGGAGCGAGGTGGTGGTGGTGAGCGCCGACTGCCCGCGGCCCCCTGTCAGCCTCGACCCCCGCGTCTCCATCTACAGTCTCCGCAAGCCCCTGCTGAGCCGCAGCAGCATCCAGGGCAGGGTCTACAACTTCTTGGAGCGGCCCACGGGCTGGAAGTGCTTCGTGTACCACTTCACCGTGTGAGTACTCGCCCCGCTCCTTGCCGGGCCCACCTGCTCCACGCCGGGCTCCCGTTACAGCGGCTAGTCCCGTCAGCTGCGGCTGCCTGGAGCGGGGAGTCCGCGTCTCCGCACGGCCATTGATGCTGGAGGCTCCCGGGGTGCGAGGTTACCACTGCCGCCATTCCCCTTCCTTCCAACCCCCTTGGGGTGGGCAGCCCCTGCGGTCCTCTCAGCCACAGAGGAGCAGCCAGCTGCTCAAGGCTCTGAATGTTTGGCAGATGCAGTCCTCTGAGGTGATTTTTTTTTTCACAGGTGTGAAGCACAACAATAGAAGGTCACGCTCTGAGGGAAAGTTTCTCTTATTTTAAACAGAAATGCTGTATTTCAGTTCAGGAGCTCTTGAGTATATCAGGTATAGCAGGAGCTGGCTTCAGGCAGTTTTCTTCAGAGAGTTAGCCTGGGAATTGAAATAAATTGTTAATTCTGAGTGTGGAAATGAAGTAAGTAACTGTTTCTGTTCTTCAGTAATTTTTACAGCAGTGACTCCCAATTTTTCAGCTTACTGCACAGCATCTGTTTCTGACTGAATAGGTGTAGTGTTTACAGTGTTGCAGTCCTGTTGGAAAAGCTCAAGAGACAGGTGAAGCTCCTTTTCCTTGGCTTTTTTATTGCCCCTTGTTCGAACTCCTTGTCCTGTTGGGTACAAATGCCATCACTGTTATTTTTAGACAGGAAGGAGGATGACAACGTTTGGAGGATGTTAAAGCCACATTAACTCCGGGCAATGAAACTACTCTGAAATTGAAAACTACTTTGGGTATAATATTCTCTGTGGAGGGCTGTGGACACCCTGAGCCAGTATGTAGTAGATCTATGGTGCACAAGGATCTCCACATGTGTCTCCGAGAGAAATCCGTACTTTTTAATCAGGATGTTGTGAAAGGCTTGCATGACCTTTGAGCAATTTGCGTATGTTAAAGTAGGTAATAAGGTCAGACAGGATGGTGATGTTTCTTTATTGTGTGCCTGCGCAAATATATGTGAATATGCACAAATTTGTATATTTATACACTACATGTACATGCTTATTACAACAGCTGGAGGTAAAGACACTTTATGGTTAAAATCCTAAGACAAAAGACTTTGATAAAAACAGTTTTTATGATCTAATTATTGTAGTTTAATATTAAATTCTATTTCTAAGTATTTTAAGTCAATTCAGGATTATATGCTTATATACCACATTTAAGGATTCTGGAGTCTTTAGGTAGTCATGTAAGTGGTGCCAACATCATCTTAGTGGAGGGAAAACATCTGAATGTATTTAATTGGGAGATGACTGTGTGCAGCTGCTGAGATAATTGTGGGCTCCATTCGCTTTAGTGTTATGACAATGCCATTAGATAGCAAAACAGCTAATGGCCATAATGATAAAGTGTCTAATAGTTGTGGTTGAACAACGTAAACCACTTTTAGGAATAGGAGGTTTTGGTGGTGGTGAGTTTTTTTTATCCCCCCCCCCAAAGTTTTAGGCAGCCATTTTTTATGATTTCTGACCTCTTTCAGGTGTCTCAAATTGCATATAAAAGAGACAGTAAATTGCATTCAGTATCTTAACAGTGGGCCTAGGAAAATCCTAGAAAAAAAACCTGTTGGATCCCTTTATTTAGCAAAGAGTCTAGCCTGAATTTTAACTTCTTCCTTCCAAATATTAGCAGTGCAAGAATTAAGGTTTTGTACTTCTACTTTAGGAAAGAGATTGTAATATGTACAGGAAGTCATCGCCTGTCTCTCTCCCCAATACACACTTATGTATGGTGTAAGTATTAGCCCCAGCATTTCCCCTCTTTCCAGAAGAGCTGTTGTGATGCAATGTTGAATGGCAGTGGCAGTAAATATTCTCAAGCTTCTTACTAAGCATTGTGCAAATTCCTTCTCTTAGGACTCTGAAGAGACAGAAGAGGGTACTAACACCCTTGTGGTTCTTGCAAGACAATCTGCAAGTACCATGAGTATGTTTTTAGGCAGCCCCACTCTGATTTCCACCAGCAGAGGGAACTGAGTGTGTATTATTCTTAGCCATCCCAACTGCTCCTTATTTCTGTGCTAAATAAACCTGCACTTTTTTGCTTGTTAAATATTTTAGGTTTCTGAACTTTGGTCCATACCTCTCCAACTGTTTTATTTGTGAGCTCCCAAAGCAACTTCATAGGATCCTTACTTTCTGCTGCACCAAAGAATGCTGTCTTTGAGTCCAGCCCCTGCTAGCCAAATGCTGAGTACTGGTAGATAAATAGTTGCTACAAAGCAGAAGTTCGTTATGAAAATGAACTGACAAGGCAGACAGTTTGTCCAATTCAGAGAAGCTGCTGTATCTTAGCCTCTACTCTGGAGGAGGCGTTGGACCTGATTTTTGTATGTGGTTTGCTAGCTTTTTGCAAGGAGCTGGTTACAGGTGACCAGCTGCAGAGCCAAAAAGACTTGCAGTTGTAAGACACCCCCACCTCCCCCCCACTGTCATACATGCACTTCTCTCCCACTGGAGGAAGTAACTTGATTCTTTTATTGTCAATATACAAACAGACATTCATAGAGAGCTAAGCTGGGTTTTACCTTCTCATGTGCGAGGACCTTGATGGTTCTCTCCTGCCAAAATGAGCTGAAGAGATTGGTATCATTTGCTTGTTGCCTGTTTATGACTCCCTCTGCTGGCTACCTCGTGCTTTATTCCGAGGGCTTTCAGCTGCTGGAAGGTCGCAATCGCTGTCTTAGATTCTGAGAGGAAGGAAAGGGAACAGGAGTGGTGTTAAGTCAGGGTATAAAGACTAAAGCTGAGTAGAGGGGTCCTGGCAAAGATTTAGTCCAAAGATGGGAGCAACAAGCACTACTGGCTTCTTTGTATTCTGTCTATTCCACTGTTTTCCATTGTGTGGAATGTGTGGCTATGTCCTTAATTATACTCTGAAATGATTAAATTGAGGAACAACTCTTGGTATAATCAGTGTTACTTGTTCTGGACCTGTATCTCTGGCTGGTTGTTGAAACACTGTTTATCCAAGCGATAAGAGCTACATCTACTGATTGCCTGTCACACCCTTTTCCTGCTCAAGAATCTTAGCCAGTGGCATCTAGAATACTAACAGCTAAGAATTGATATTCAGAACTGATTTTCCTTAGTTTTGTATTATAATGCTTAGAAAAGGGAATTTGAATACCTAGCTTTAATACACAGGTTCTACACTGTTATCTTTGTTTCATATTGTTTAGATTGCTGTATGTTTTGGTGTGCTGCAAAGCTCCATGTGGATCGTTTGATCTAAAGGATGGAATCTGGTTATCTTGTATAGCAATAGAAAAATGTATATGCTTTCACTCTTGATGTTTTTAATCTTCCAGGATAATTGTATATCACAGTTGCTGATTAAATCAATTGAACTCTGCGTAGGTCTTTTCTGACATTTGTCTTATTTGCTCAGACCCAGAACAGAAATATCTCAAGTGAGCAGAATAAGAAATGAATTATTGTACCTCATTTATACTAGATATTTATAGGCTGTGAGAATAGTCTCTGTGGTGAGAAGGAATGAGGAACTGGTTATTAACTTACCACTCAAAAAACCAGTGTTGTATTAAACGTCATTATATAGTATATGTACACCTTATTTTACCAGTGCAAGTGAATTATGCTAGATAGCTGAAGATTTACATGTGTGGCTTCTGCAAACACAGCTGGTGGTTGCTTGGAAACTTGTATGTTTCAGGCTTACCCTGTGGTATGGCTGCATGTATGGCAATGTACTGTCAGAACCACTAAACTCCCCCTTGGCTGTCAGAGGTGAGGAAATGACTGAGTGCCACTGTTCTTAACGACCTTCGGAGCTAGGGCATCTTATCACACTTATCATGGTAGTGCACCTTGGCATAGTGGCTTTGAGAGATGAAATGTTCTGTGGCCTTAACGAGTCAAGTTTTCAGGCTATGTGAAGAGTGGTGGAGGGACAAAAGAAGCTTAAATTTTTAACTCATAGTGGTCCGCTGAAATCCTGAGGCTCTGTCCCAGTGTCAGAAATGGCTGTAAATAATAAGTGAAGTCTTCAGATATTAAAAAAAAAAAAATAAATTAGATTTTGGTGCATGAGGGAAGAGCTTCTTATCACCCTCTTTAAGTAGTTTAAAATAAAATATCTTAAAATGTGCCTGAAGAAACTTAAGTTATGAGCTTTCTGGTGATTTCTCTTGTTCTCAGTATGGCAAATAATGATTTCTGGCAGCATACGCTGCATGTTGTTCTTTGAAGTGTTGGCCATTACTGGAAGGAACAATTTGGAAACTGATGGAGCATTGGTCTGTTCCGGTATGGCAGCTTTCCTTTGTTGCCATGCAGGATAATCAGCTTCTATCTTATCTTTGCATGTGTGTACCTGGTTCAATTTACTTTGCCTTTGTATACTTTTGGTTTAATCAGCAATGATTGTCATTAAGTTTGTTCGAACCCCAAGATGTTTACATAAGCTTGGAGTGGCTGGTGGTTCAGATTTGGGAGACTGGTCTCTAGAAGCAGGCAAACTCTCAGAAGTGTGGCTGTGTGTGTACGCATGCAAAGATAAGAAGCAAGGGTAGATAGAATATTCTAGTTGCATGTGTATCAGGACTTAGAGTAACCAATTATTAAAGGCAATGTGGTGTTTACATAATGCTGTTTACATAAAATACTGCAAGGAAGATGCATAACTCCAATTTAAAATCCTGTTTTTGCCATGTTTTCAAATGTACTGCAAATATGCTTCCAAGCCTGCTGGTACATACTTGATGTATAAACTGTTGAAGAAAGAAAGAGATCCATAAAATAATTACTGTGTACTTGTGCTCACATGTGATGAAGTTTTCTTTCAGTCTGAGTAAACTGAATGGAAAAAAAAAAAAGAGGCAAAACATACAAAAGTATTATGTTTTGGATATAAGCATTGGGATGTTGAGAGATCTTTGTGGCTTGGAGCTAGACTTTCAGATTATTTCTTCTATTTTGAAAAGGATATTTAAATCTTCCAAAATAAGCATGGCTTTTCTATGTTGAAGGAAAGAAAAATAATTTGATACAGTCATATTCTTTCTGCTGTAGTCAACTGCAGGATGATCCAGGTTTATCTCTGGCTTGTCAAGACAGAGGTAGTTTAGTTGAGGTCGAATTGGCCCCCTTGTTTTGTCATGTTTGAGAGAGATTTTGCTTTTTGTCATGCAGAGGCTGATATAAACAAATGTTTGTTTTATTTCTGTATAACTTTTGTCTCCGAGTTCCTATTGCTTGCAATCAGCATTTAGTGAGGTTTTTTTGTGTTACTGTAACCTGGTGTTCCCATGTCTTCATGCTGGATACAATTGCAGTACTAGGAATCTGCCTCTTTGTCACTTCACATGTTCAAGCGCATGGTGTGTTACAGCTGTGCAGTGCTGTATATAAAATTTATATAGATCTTTCAGGTTGCACACATGCTCAAGAGCTACAATTGCAGTAATTACAAAAATTTGATTTCTGTTGTGAAATTCATAGCATGATATGCTTGGATACTTGGAAAAAGCTTGAGTGTCATCTTGACCCTTGGTCTGCAGGCAGGCACAAAAGCTCCATAAAGGGAGGAAATTCTGTGAGGGCAAAGAGACTTTGTGATGATGCTGATGTTTAGGTTTCCAAATGACTGATGGAACTAGAAGGCTGTAACCTTCTGGACACTAATGCTTAGTGGAGACAGGTTGTGTGCAGTGAAGAAACAACTCAATGAAATGCACACATAAAAGCTACAAATGTATTAAATTTGGGCAGTCTTTCCTGGGGGTAGGCCTTTTCTCTTTTCCTGTCATCCTTCCAGTATAACATTTCAAGTCCTTCTCTGGTGTTTGCTTTCCTCCAGGAAAAGAATTATTCTACCTTTAAAAGTTGCACATGAATGAACTTAAGAAAACCAGTAAGTGCAGTATTCACATCTCTGTGTGTCTGTCAAATGGTTGGTTGGGCAATTCTGGCACACTTCCTTGCCCTGGCTCTTCAAGTGCCAGGGAAAAAGCATGCAGAGCTGTGTAGATAGGCCTCTTTCAAAACTTTAATTGCCGGAGAATCAAGGCTGGAGTTGGGATTCAATTGCAGTGAACTAATTAGGCTGAGCTCCAAATGCCTGAGCGCTGGATGTATTACAGTGATGCCAACATATGCTGTAGGGAACTATGCACATGCACAGTGCTTTGCTGACTTTAAGCTTGGCAGTACCTCATTAATTTTGCGTGTTAATAGTTTAATGGGCATTAGTTGCTGAACACAAAAGCTGTGAACACTTGCTCATTCGATTCCAGATGGAAAATAGTGTCTTGTTGTGGGCAAGGTGTTTTCTGCCTGCCACCAGGAGGTCCAGCACAAATTTCAAATGCATTGGAAAGATGCCAGTTGCAAATAAACCTGATGGGTAGGCTGAGTTACAGAAGATGAATGTGTAGATTAGTGAGTTTTTAGGTAAGGTACTTGGTCTTCTCATACGGTCATGCTTCATCTGGCATAATGGCCTGTGAGAACCGTTGTAATACCAGTAATGATAATGGGAGAGCACATGTATTTGCAAGCTTCTACTATGATAGTAGCTACTGTATTTTACCTCCTACAAGAAAGATATATGTGTTTGTGTACATAAATATTTTTTTAATAACAGAGGCAGTGTCCAATGCTTTAGTAGTCAAGCTTAGTGTTATTTTAAGTCTTTAGATAATGTGTTTTTTTTGTTTTGTTTTCTTTTTTTAAATAAATAGGACATTCTAAAGCTGCTCTAAATCAAGTAATTTTCTTTGGCCATCAGTTAGTGCACACCTAGAGGACTAGATAGGTGCTTGGTGTGAACTTTTCCCTTGTCTGGCATGATCAGTTTTTGAGGACACATGGATTTTAATCTTCAATTTCCCCCCACCTAATGGTACAGAACAGTAAAGTAACAGCTGTTTTCTATGTTCAGAGAGCTATAAGAAATTGCACAGAGTGCAAAGCAGGGTATAGTATGTAGGTATAGTGTATGTACTTAAAAAAAAAGCTGAAAAAAACCATGGAAAAACCTATAAAACCCCAAAGGCCTGTCCCACACTTCTTAAATGGCAGTTTCCTCCCATAACACCCTCACTTTACAACAGAAAACTTAGAACCTGGAAAAATTACAGTAAAAACTAGGCAAGCATAGGGGAATTCAATGATTTCTTAACACTTAAGAAAACCACTATGACAAAAGCAAGTTTTTATTTTGAACTGCTTTAGTGTTAGAACTGCCAGTGGTGTACTTAACACATATTTTCTCAAAACTAGCTGAATTCTCTTTTGAGTTTAAAAAAAGAATGTGTCTTTGCATGGGAGTTTATGCAGGGAATGCATCAAGCACTCAAACTGCAGCCTTGGAATTTTATCATTTTTATAATTTTGAAACCTATAAACTACTGAAAATACGAAACTATACTGCAAATCATTAGATGCCCTTTAAGTATTTCTGGCATTGTGGCTAGAGTAGGTCTGTGTAGTTGTTCTTGTATATTCTTCACAATCAACGTGATGTTTTAGTATTTTATGAAGAATGTTAAATAAAGCCAAAATAAATCTAGGACAGGATTTCTGCATCCTTTAAAGTTGCTTCTGCTTCTGCTAATATTGATCCTGATCTTTGAATCTCATATTAATGTTTTTAATAGGAACATAAATGTCGCATGTTTTGCTAATGTCAGTGGATTTATATGTCATTTGACAGTACAATTCTGTCATATTTGTAATAGAAAAATGAAAGGTTTTGCTCCTCACTATAAAATCCCTTTTATGTATTTTTTTCTGCTGGGGTTATTTAACAAGTAAATGCTTCCTTGTATTACTTGATTAGTGCTTACTTCAGGTGAGAAAGGTACCATTCTTAGTGAGCTAAGATCTTGAAATGGTAGAAAATCTTTATCTTTGTTTGTCCTAACAGGTTGGGCTCTTGTTTATCATCTATCAGCTTTTCTCTAACACACCCTGAAAAAATAAAACATGCATTTTCTTTTGCAATAATAGAAAAGTATAATGCATTTGTTGAAGATCTGTAATTCTGCAAGAAGTGATCCTCATATGTTTGATTTCACTATATGAATAGTATTTGCTTTCCAGTGGGAGGAACTATTAAAGATAAAAGGTAAAGACCAACTAGTAAAGACAAAACCTTGTATACACAGCTCCATATTAGGACAGTTAAAATTACTTGCAAGATGAAAGTTTGCTTTGTCCGTATGGCTGTTGTCTCTTTCCTGTAGTAAATAAGTTATGTAACATATTTACCCAGATATTTCACCCTATCACCAACAGTTTTGTTATAGATTTCTAAAAATAAATGGTTTTCATATGTTTTTCCCTACTTGCATGTGTTCTAAGCTGGGCAAGAACACAGACTCATCCCCTCTGTTTAGACCATAGAGTGGTTATGCTTGCAATAGGCTGCTCACTGCCAGCCGGCAGTCTTCAGCTAGCACAGGAAGATTCACCCTAGCTTGGATATGTGTATCTCTAGTGATCAGAAGTCACTAGTTCCCTCTGCAAATGTGCTTCCTCAAGTCTCGAGGATACAATTAACTTTTTTCAGTTTTTAATGATATGTTTTCATTGCAATGTTAATATTACATAATTTTATATGGGTTGAATAGGGAAGAAAATTGGCTCACAGTTTGAGAACAGAATGTAAATCATCATGTTACTTCCCTGGATTCTCTCCAGACACTAGGTTTAATAGCAGAGTTCATGGTACTGCTTGCAAAGACTACAGAACCCTTGCTCATCCCTAGTCCAACAAGGACTGCAGCCTTTGTAGTGAAAGTATCTTCCTTCTGCAAAGTAAGGAATTACCTTCAAATAATATCTTTGTTCCTGCAGCAGCTGTACCCTTCCCAGAAAAACTGCATTGTCTGATGGGCTGGAATTGGCTAGACTCTTTCAAAATTAACCCTTGAGGGCACCACAGTCCAGCTAAGAGCTGAAGTAAAGGAGAATAGATGTGGGAAATAGTTGCTGCTAATCTCATTTTTACACTCTTCAGGTGCCTCAGTCCAATTATCTGTACAAGGCAAAGGAGATAGGGGACAGAGACAAGAGAAAAGATCTTTCATCCTATGGCTTCAAAAAAAGAGAACGTCCTGTGCTGACCATGTTAAGAATCTGTGGTGTTCATATTCTATAGAATAAAGGCTTTATCAGTCCTTTACAAACTTTGGCAAATAGTCCTTAATTATTTTTTCTCACAATATTATTCTTTAGTACATCTGGTTGAGGTTATTTGATTTGTTTGGTTTTCAGTCCTGTCTTAGAAGACAATGAAATGCAGTCAAACCTGGCAATGAGTAAATAAATAAATGTGTACTGCTATATCCGTAGTGTGAGTAAACTGTATGCTGTTATCCTATCTGTGACCCAGAAAGTATTGATAATGGACTATCTCAGCACTTCACACAAAATAAACCTGCTTACTTGATGTTTTTTATGTCAGCAGGTCATTCAGCATCCTGATAAAAAACAGGTTGAGCTCCCGGTTTCAACAGTATGTAAAGCATGACCGGCACAGACATCTGGGTCTTCAACAGTTATGTTAGTTGTATGTCTTCATAGTTCTGTTCATTCAAGGCTCCTTTTCGTAGCTTTTATTTACTATTATGACATGGTCTTATTTGGACAACTATATATTTGAACCATAAAAATGAGAAAAATGCTATGAGGGAGAAAAGACTTTCAGATTCTGCAGGTTTTTCAGCAATGCAAGGTTGTAGCTGTACTGTGTTAATGCTTACTCTTCTTGGGCATGTGAATTGCTTGTTGCACTATGATTGTCAGACAATGAGATTATTTATAGAATTATAGAATAGGTAGGGTTGGAAAGGACCTTAAGATCATCAAATTTCAACCCCCCTGCCATGGACAGGGATACCTCACACTAAACCATGCCACCCAAGGCTCTGTCCAACCTGGCCTTGAACACCACCAAGGATGGAGCATTCACAACTTCCTTAGGCAACCCATTCCAGTGCCTCATCAGCCTTACAGTAAAGAACCTCTTCCTTATATCCAATCTAAACTTCTCCTGTTTAAGTTTGAACCCATTACCCCTTGTCCTGTCACTACAGTCCCTAATGAAGAGTCCTTCCCCAGCATCCCTGTAGCCTCCTTCAGATACTGGAAGGCTGCTATGAGGTCTCCACGCAGCCTCCTCTTCTCCAGACTGAACAGCCCCAACTTTCTCAGCCTGACTGCATACGGGAGGTGCTCCCGTCCCCTGATCATCCTCGTGGCCCTCCTCTGGACTTGTTCTAACAGTTCCATGTCCTTTTCATGTTGAGGACACTAGAACTGCACACAATACTCCACGTGAGGTCTCACGAGAGCAGAGTAGAGGGGCAGGATCACCTCCTTCGACCTGCTGGTCACTCTCCTTTTGATGCAGCCCATGATATGGCTGGCTTTCTGGGCTGTGAGCGCACACTGCCAGTTCATGTTCATTTTCTCATTGACCAACACCCCCATGTCCTTCTCCCAAGTCTAAGACTTCCAAGTCTATTTCTTGATGACTTCGTGGCAGGTTTTTTTTGTGTGGCTTTAATATAAAACATTATACATCAAGTTTCACTCTCTTGCCTACTTTCCCACAAGAATTTGTTTGCACTGAATTCTGTATTTGATAAGGAGGTGAAAGGAAAGATAAACCTTTCATCATATATACTTGTGTCCTGAGTAGAGGTAACACCACATGGGTTTTCTTGCCAAATATGACAAAGCTGCAGTGTTACACGGCTTATTGTGTACCTACAGTGGTTGGATTGTATGTGCAATTTCTGTTTCTAAAAGCTCTTAATTACTGCTTAGTAACCTTTTTTCTGTGTAATTTTTTTTTTTTGAGAAAACAAACCACAAATGTATGTTCTATTTTCTTTTTCTGATTTAAAGAAAAAATATAAAAAAGTTAGAACATTAATTTAATTTTAACTTTGTAATTCTCCTTCCCCACACTGAAGCTTTATTTTTTTTTTTTTTTAACTAGTGCTTGCCTATGTTGAATTGATAGTTTTACCAATAGAAGGCGAGGGAGGCAAAGGCAAAAATGTCATCCAGATATTTAATAAAACCAGACTTCCTGTTGCTGCCACTGAATAAAGAAATAATAATGGATTTTTGTTCTAGCTCTTTGTCAGGTAGATCTCTGATGTGCAATAAAGCTACATGATGTTCCAGACTGTGTGGTAATATGTGCACCTAGGTGTGCATATATATATGTACACAACTCTGAGTGTTACCAAGCACTTTGCAAAAGTCATTGTAGTGGAGAGTGAGGCAGTCATTGTGCCCTTTTTTACAAATAGGAACTCAAGGCATGAGATTAAACTCATGTTTTGCTCTTAACTGATCTTATGTTTTAGAAGAATTGCCTCCTATTTGTTTGAATCAGAGTCACAAATCAATCATATGTCCTCTGTTAAAAGGGATGTTTTTATGAGCTCCTCATGTTTCAATTGCCACCTGTTTAGAGGAAGAAAAAAATCAATACAGCTTCATTTAAAATTGTACTTAATCATCCAAAACTCAGTAATAGGGAGCTTGGTCCAATCCATCAATTGATGCTAGCTGTGAGTGTACTGGTTGCACCTGGCTTTAGGATGAATGCCATTTCAGAAGGAAAGGAGAAAAGCAGTCTTGTGGTATTAGGAAAATAACAGCCATATATGTATCTTTGGTTTCATCTGCCCCCATAACAAATGCAATCTGATGATGCTTCTTGCTAAAATGAAGTGCTCTGTGTGTTCATTAGAATTGTGGTCTCTCTTCTGGATACCACATCTATTTGTCAAGCAGACTTCATTGTTATTGTCCCTTTTATACAATGCTTCTTCTTGCCTCCTCCCACCCCTCCCAAATATTCAAGCCATATGGTCTGTAGAAGAAACTTTATCTTCTTCTGAATTTTAGCAGCCAGTGGCTGTGGAATACCCCAACCATAGGAAAATTGTAAGTTTAGGACAAGAACTGAAGGCAGAAATTAAATCAGTTGGAGTAAAGTGCTTCATAGGCAGCAAATGATTAACCAGAGTAAAATTCGGATCTCTCATAATCACTGAGATTAGCCCTTACCTTTTACCTTGTAAAATAAAACTAGTATTACAGGGCATGCTTTCTTTTAAAACATATTAAGTAATTGAGCTCTCCTTTGAATAAGTGGGTTTCCTATATAGTTAAGAGAGGCCATGGTGGTGGAAAGTTTCTTCACTTTTCCCTGTCTTTTGTGTATCTTATGAGAAATATAGGGAATAATAAAGTTGGTTGGTTGGTTGGTTGGGGTTTTTTTTAGAGTACTTGTAAGGAAAGTGTTGCTATTGAGATTCAAGGAAGACAAATAGCCATGGGAAAGTCAGACAATGTATGCTTTCATTCTCAAAGTGTAAACATGACTCCTTTATATTAATGAGCTGAAATGCTTGAACATGTGAAATGGAGAAAAATAGCCTAGACACCAAGGATGAAGCACTGCTTGTAAATTTACTTCTTCCTCACAACTCCTCTGAGTCAGCTTTATTAGCTGCTTCATATCACTTTGTTTACAGAAGAGCAGAGGAAGAGACTAGCTGTAACACCCCATGGACCTGAATGAAACAATGAGATTTACTGGCTGTAGCTTTCTCTCCACTTCATATCTCTAAGAAATTTAATACTAGTCCAGATAGTTTTAAAAGATGTCTCCACTGCTCTCCTAGACCTTAAAGTCAATTATAATTCAGCTGTGACTGCTAGATCAGGCTGGATAAAGCTGTATTAAGCATGAAGGTACAGGGAACATACATGCAAACTCTGTACTTGTGCCAACTGGCAGGGCATGAGTTGGTTCTGGCCCAAAAGCTAGTTGCACAGTGTAGGGTCGTTAGCAGTGTCCGAGTAGGGCTTGTTAATGGAGGTAGGCACTAACAATTCTAGCTGGTGTTGAGACCAAAGTTGGTACTAAGCCTGACAGAGGTAGTCACTACACCTAACTGGGTAGGCATCACCGCTATGTATTATTATCTTCTAGGGCAGGGTTCTTCATGCCTTGTAGGTCTTTACAGCATCTACTATGTGGGAATATTCATAGCCCTGAGGTAAAGTGATAATACAAAGTGGTAGCCAGTCTGTACTTCTGAGTTTACCCTGCCCTAGCGTTGCACTATATACAATATCTACAGCACTTTGCTTTCAGTACCCCAGGGTATCTGTTAATGCAATAGCATCACAGACTGACTAACAACTGTATTATAGATAAGGTTTGATTCCTCTTTCTCCCTGACCCACAAGTTAAAGTGAAGTTGTAGGCTGTTTGTTCTAGCTGTTGTGAATAACAATCTGACTACTCTCTCCTTTGGCATACAAATCTAAAGCTGTTATCAGCACTGCTGTGGCTCTGTGAAATCACAGTGGTGTTTAATTTAAGGGGAAATTGGCACCCTCTCTGACAAGTGCTGGAATGTCCCAGTCTGTCCTTGGAGTGCTGTTGGCATCTTTCACAGCAATAAACCCCCAGTCAACAGTCCTGATCATGGGCAAACACCAGCCAAGTGCACAAAAGCGCTTATCTCCTGTTAGGCCAGGCATTCATAAAAAGCAAAGTCATAAAAACCTTCAGTGGCTGGCAATTCCAGAGCTTACTGTTACACTTGAAAAGAAGTCCCGAAGAACACAGGCTTCTTATCAATTTTTATTGCCGAGCAGTGGAGAGTTGCCATTTGTTTAACGTCATCTGGTATTAGCTCTGTTTTACACTGTGTGTTAGAGAGATGTTCCTAGCAAGCAATATTCTGCTCAATGTAAAATTAAATTCAGTGCAAATACATTGTTTTCAGGAACAACTTGGATTGAACAACTGAATTCAACAGGTGAAGAAATGCAAAATGGCATCTTAAGAATAACTGGAGATGCTTAGGGCAATGTTAAGATTTTGGATTTTAGACAGTAGTTTGTTTTTTTTTTTCTCTGAACTACAGATGCTGCTATATTGCAATTGTTTTGCATTGCTGCTGCAACTAAGTTCTGTATTACATAATCTTTTTAGATTGTGTTTTTAAACATGTGTTCATGCTTATTCATTTATGTAAGAACACAAATTTCAAAGTTAGTGACCACCAAATGGTCCTATATTTATGCCACACACTTAAAACCAAATTCATGCCACCTTTAGGGAACTGGGCCAGGGATAATAAAGTCACAGTTGCATCAATGTTCATAGATGGTTTTGCTCGTGAGAGATGTCTTTATGTTGTTTTGAAGTTAGCTTGCTGGATTTGAGCAGGCATCAAATTCCACATGGGTCTGTAACTGCATCAGTAGCAACTGAGAGATGTGCAGGTTTTTGAAATGTCTAGCAAGTGTTTTAAATGCAATTGAAAGTGCATCTGAGCTACTTTTAAACAAAAGAGTAATAAGACCTCCCCTTGGATTTTAGTTTGAAATTACTCTGGAACAAAAGCTTTGACGGAAGAAGCTGATATGGAAAAAACTGTGTACTTCATTGCAGCTGCTAAGGAGCAGATTGACAGCAGTTAGTTAATGAGGAGTAGCCGCAATGGAAGCTGCTTCTCAGATCTCAGCTTTACCCCTTAAATAGCAGCTGTGTCCCAGGGCAATCAGTGTGATATGTAGGTGGGCTCTTCGTAAGTGGCTAGGGAAGATATGTTGGAATGTCCCTCACTGACTTGAAGTGAGAGCTGTGTTCACCCACTCTCTAGCAACTTTGAAAGTCTTTAAATGAGACTTGACCAGGAGTGTGGCTGTTTTGTTTAATGCTTTGTCCTTTTTGTTGAGATGGTCAAGGAAGATGGTTGTTTTGATGGGCAATTTGTTTACAGCTGACTGTTGCCAAAAGACATGTAGGTGAATTGGGGGAGGGGAGGAAAATAATGTGTAGAACATTCCTGCTGGTGTGTAGAACGTTCCTGCTGGCATCTAAAAGGTGAAAACAAGGGCATCTTTATTTTGGTGCCACACATGTACATCTAGGGAATAGATGCCATTACCTTTCCTACAAATGTGTATGTCTGTTAATGTGCTGTTTTGATGTCTGTTATTTGAAGTAGCACACAAACATCATTTCTCTGTTCCCTTCCTTTTATGTATACCTTTTTAATTTGAAATTATTCTTCCTGCAGCATTTTTTTTCCTCCTTTTTTTTGTGTGTATGTTTTTAAACTTCTTTGGAGTGGTGGGAGAGCAGTTGAGTATTAGGTTAGAAAAAGCAGCAATGAGAAGCCACAGCAGTTGCTTACTTGCTCTGTTAAACTCTGTCCATGCTTGAAGTCAAAGGAAACTGCTTTTCCTTGTGACTGCAAGTTGCCAGGATTTTAATGTTGGGTTTTTCTTTTTTTTTTTTTTGTTTTGTTTTGTTTTGTTGCTCCTACTGGAATAATACATAGCCAAGCTATTACCGGCTGGCTACCTGTACATGACTAAACAGAAGCAGGAGGTAGTATCAGTCAATTTTCAAGTGGTTACCAGTTCAAATCTGTTAGTTCAGAGTGCCCTGGCAGCATTACTACATTGTTGCCTTTGTTTAAAGGGATAGGTGTGTATTTTTTCACTTCTCTTTTAATTTTTCTTTCACTGTTTCCTTGTATTTATTAGCTTTTATTTCTCTGATGTGAAATAGAAAATGTTTACCTCTTGAGCAAAATCTTTCTAAGCATTCACAGTTCTAGTCAAGGGATTAATTTGCATTTTTGTTTGGAGTAAGCCATTCCTGTTAATCATGAAATGGGCGTGGCTTTTTAATAAAGATGCCGGATCTCTGCTACGTAGTTACCATAACATATCCAGGACAGCAGTTCTATAATGTCAGCAACTTGACAACCAAATGCTTTCTGAACTGCTTGTAAGCTCTGGTGTTGAAAAAAACTCTGAAAAGCAAACTTTAATGCTTAATACGTGCACTGTTTCTAGATTGATCAATCTCTCCCTAACCCAGTATATAATACAAATGCATCTAGATACCCAGTCTTGTTAGCCAGGAGACTTCTTGGGTGTTCAAGGAATACGAGTTCTGCAGAAGGTATCATACACATAGCTGTTAATAACTGAGTATATATTCTGAGGATTTATTGGCTGAATGTAGGCATTTTTTGAAAGGCACCAAGTCTTCACCTTCTCAGGCCTGTGCTGATAGTAGATGTTCTCTAATCCGTTTTGAGCACAGCTGATCTCTTAAACTGCAATCAGGCTGCCATCTTTTTAAATTCTATATTTTAACTTTTGTGTGTGTGTGTGTGTGCCTTGTTTACCACCAAACCACTTTGCTTCATGGTAGAGGTTACTAGGTGCAATGAAAGCAATAAATAATGGGGATCATGCTGGAATCTTCTGATGAAGTGTAGAATGGGATGGCCTCCACAACTTCTTTTTTGCTAGCCTCAAGCACAGCTATCTTCTGTAAGGCTGGGACACACCCTGTTTAAAGCAGAGTGTAGTGCGTGAGATGAAAGGTGCTGTAAGCAACCAGAAGATTAGTGCAGATGTTTAGGAAAGGGACCTTGCCGGGAGCCAGCCCTGTGAGCTGAAGCCTGCCTTCTAGGGAAGGTGGAGCCCTACAGGCCAGCCAGTGGGATGGAGCTTCCAGGCTACTGAAGAAATCAGTTTGAGTTCTGCCAGGGAGTTATGCACGATAGTCTGTACTGCTTTCAGTGGTTTTGGTTGTTTGGGTTTGTTTGTTTTTTTTTTTTTTTTCTTTTTTTCTGTGGTAACTTCTATTTCAGTTTTAGTTTTTCCCTGTAGGTCAGACTTATGCTTATTTCAGTGTGGTAGAATATTTGAAATGTTGACTAAAAAAAGTGTAATCAAAAGCCACTGTTTAAGTGTTCATTCAGAAAGTACTCAAACATACTTTATCCTCTGTTGACCTGCACTCTCATTTGTTTTCAGTCATCTTGATCCATGGGTCTTCTGTGTGGGCCTGCCAAAGGCATGTTTGCTCTGATTGTATGATATATATCTTAGGAAAAACAAGAGAAAATAGAAAGCCAAGGAGAAATGCAGAATGAAGAAGGGGCAGAAGTTCATGTAATACCAGCTAAAGCAGCAAAGTTAAACTAGTAAGTTTGCAGTGTGATGGCACAGTTAACCCAACAGGAAGGTTATTAAGTCTAGATAGCCTTATTTGAAGGGCACTTCAAACTTCCTCAAATACTGTTGGCCAGATTAAGTGCAGTAACACGCTGAGGGTGCTTGTTTATCCCGCTTCCTTTACCATCTTGTTGTGTGTTTCCACAGCATAGAAATCCTGTTCTAGTATGTGGCTAGAGGTTGAGGCAGGGGTGTAAAAGCTTGGAAAGCCTCTTTGGTGCTTGCTGAATGGAGCTACGACACCTGAAGACTGCTGTCTGCATTCTTTTATAATCCTCTAGTTCTCAAGCTATTTAAAAGCTGTGAATGCAGGTGTGTGACAAAGGTTTTTATGAATCCACTGTTACTATGTGGTTTTCAGGCAGCTGGCAGGAGCCATCTCTAGTAATTCTAAAGTTCAGTAAATAAGAGGCCCCAAAAATGAAACTGACCCTTCTTCCAAGAAAAATATTCCTCCAGTGTTAAAGAAGGCCAGAACCCATCATTAATTTTTTCTTATACATTCTCTCAGATCTCTTTAAAACACATGAGTTCCTATAATGTAGTAATGTCTATTTACTTGGTGGTGATTGGGTATTGCGTATGCACTGCTGCAGTGTTTGTATTGTGTATGTGGAAGCCAGAATGGGTAGGCGTATGGCTTAATTCTTGCTGGCTGGCATAGTTTCCTCAACTCAACTTGAATTTAGTGCTGTAAATTTCTGTGCTGCCTGGCAAATAGATTCCCATATGCACGCAACTTTCAACTAATTGCAGTGAAACTCTAAATGAGGTTAATCATCATATTCCCTTCTCTCCTGTTACGAAAGCATACTAAGCTGAAATATACTTTACTGTCTGCATCACTGCATCTTAAAATCCAAAGGCATCTTTATTCCAAATTCTTGAAGTACTTGAATGAGAACTGTAGATCTCACTCGTGGATTATTGCAGTGCTATACTACAGTTGCAGAGTCTCAGACTACATCACCTATCAGTGTACGAACCTCCTTAACACTGGTAGTACTATCATCGGTTTCCTCCTACATGTAAACAGTGTTTGAGTCCCTGTGTGAACCTATCCTTTGCTTTGTTTGAAAGAAAGTGCCCAGAAACAGAAGAAAACAATGTGCTTCCTTTTGTGTCAAACTAAAAATGGTTTGGTTGTGCTGTTAACTCAGTGATATTTTCCAAATATTTCACTTGAGGATGTATTAACTGAGGCAAAGATAAGGTTGAGAAATCTGTCCTTTTCAAGGCTGTATCCTTTGAAGTGTCTGGTGCAAACAGGGACCAGGGAACCCAGCTGGCCAATGGTTCATTTTCTGGTATGCTTTTGTATCAGCAAAGCTTCAGGCAGTGATAGCAAATGAACTTTCAGTAATTTGATTTGCAACAGGAAGCTGTACTTTTGTGTTTAAAGTATAAATAATTCATTGTGTTTAATGGACAGTTTTTTAATTGATTTTTTTTTTTTAATGAAGTATGGGTGCTATTTTTATTGCTGCTTGGACAGCAGAGTTCTTTTTATTTTTCCCATTCGTTTGGGGTTATAGGAAACAGTTATATTTAGTTTCAGGGTCTACAATAGCTGCTGTAACAATACTTACATTGAAATAATCTAGTCTGAGTATCTATGGCTATGTGTATTTCAGGTACTCTAGAACTAGCACACCTTATTGAGTCGCTTGTAAAGACAGTCTTCTGATAGTGAAAATTGACTCAAAATTTTTGAAAGTTGTTGTTGGTTTTTTTTTGTTTGTGTTTTGTCTTTTTTTTTTTCTCTGAAGTAACATAAAATTGGGGCGAGTGAAACTAAATTATGTTTGGCCTACATTTTGTTCTCTTGTTTTTCTTTTAGTGGGAGGATACTTTGGAAGAGAAAAGGGAAAGCAAATAGAAATGCTAGCAACCTGTGTCTTGTTATCAGACCTCCAAGCATATTGTTATGATAAGTTCAAGCAATTGTAAACTTTACCCTATATTAATGAAACAAGTGACACTTTAAAAAGGAGGATTGAAAAAAAGTCGAGAATAATAACAGATAATAGAAGTATATATTAAGACTTCTCAAACCAGGCAAATGAGAAATTAATTAATATTTAATGATTAGTTGAACCCCTAATTTGGAATGAGAAACTTTTTTCTTCAGAACTGTCAATTTACCCTCAAAATAAATGCATGCTAATGATTGAAAATTCAAAGGAAAAAATTCAACAGTGTGAATAAACTGAAAATATCATTAGGTAAACTGTACACACGTGTGTTCCTCTCTTTGAAGAACTTTGAGTATGAGTTCAAGTTAAACTCTTGTATCTTTCAGCTAATGAACAAAAACTCCCCCAAAACCCAATCATCAAGAAAGACTAAAAACTATAGAAAGACTTTTTAGGTTTTATTTGTTTGTTTTTTAAATATATTTGCAACATTTTTGAGGGGGAAGAACAGATAATCAATTCTCATAGCTTCTCTGAAGAAGTGGGATGCTTCCCAAGGTTACCTTGTTCAAGTCCCTTGTTACGTCTTTTGTCCTGTGATACTTAAAAGAGTACTTGATGACACATAGAAATCCCTCCAGTCCACAGCAAATACTGTGGTGTTGCTTTTCAGTCCCCTACTTGCCTCTTTTTTTTCAGCTTCGTTTCTTTAATTAGACTTCAGAGTTCCTCAGAGGAGAGAGTGGCTATATTCTGGGTGTGCCTATAGGATGTCTAGTTCAGTGGAGTCCCTGTGCTTCCTTATTGTCCCTGTGACTGCAAACAGTTTTCTAATTGTCTTTTTAAGTGAAAACCACAGTGGTATGGTCTATCAGAAAAGCAGCTGAATGAGAAATTGATAAACTCTCTTTCAGAAAGATTTTGCTTTCTTCTGCTTGGCTTGGCATATCTGTTCTTCAGAATAACCTGTTCATAACATTTTTAGTTTAACAGATGTTATTCAGAAATTACAACAAAGCATAGCCTTCCTTATTCATCTTGTGTTAAACATGATATTCCAGGAATAAGGAAAATTGCAGTGCATGCAGATAACAGACACATTGAAAGTTTCAGATGTCCTTTTTCTCTTTGTTTGTTTTGGATTATTTTTCTGTGGTGGCTTCTAGGGCCATTGATTATTTGCACCCTTGTTGTACTTTAAAAAAAAAAATGGGCAAAAGGTATCTGAGAACACTTACAGCCAGCTGCCATTTCTGGCATAGTGGACTGCATTAGTAAGCTTGGCACTCATCTTTTTATGGGTGTATTTTATTGTTTCTACATGTGCACTTGATTACCCAGAAGACCTTTAGCTTCCTGTCCTCTCAAGGTGGGAAACTGCAACAGTTAAAACCATCAGTGCAATCTGACATGCAAACAGTGACCTTGAACATGTTGGACTTGCTTCCCTGCCTTATTTGGGAACCGCTGGTAAAAAGCCCTTCAGATAAAACACAAGTTTGAAAGCAGCACCTTCATAAAACAGCAGCATAGTGGTCTTAGGGGAAACCGTGTTAGGAGCTATGCTTTAAATATTTATGGTTAATGAGTTAATGTTACAAATTTTTGCAGAAGAAACAAAGGCTGTTTGCGTGTTGAGTATTTAAATGGCATTAGGAAGAACTCTTGTATATGAACAATAGCACATGATGATAGGAGGAGTTGTTCATCTGGTGTGTGCTCATATAAACTGGATTGTTACTGAGTGCTGTCAACGTACCTGGGAGAAGTAAATGTATGTAGCATTCTGCGGATGGATATGCTCTTGCATTGTGGGCTTGGAAGGGTTTTTTTCCCCCCCTTTGCCCTCTGTAAGTACAGCATGCCCTTAGCTATTTGTCATTTGCATCTGCAAACCTAAGAGCCTACTGCAGCTGCCAATATTCAGTGGAGTAATCCATGGCTGCTGTCTTTTCCAGTTTGCAACTATAATGTGTCTGTGTGTACTTCAGCCCTTTTTTCTCTGAGCCGCTGTGTTTGTGGTGTCTTCGCAGCTGATAGTGTAAAAGTGGAACTCTCTTTGAAATGATGAATTTGCTTGAGTATTTGGTTATCTGTTTCAAGTAGAATCAAAAGCACAAAGAAGTCAATTTACGTTGAGAGACTGAATAAACAACATCAGTGAAAGAACCAAAACTAAATTGGATGGATGTGGCAGCCTGATCTAGTTGAAGATGTCCCTGCTAGGGGTTTGGACTCGCCCTTTGAAAGTCCCTTCCAACCCGAACTATTCTATGATTCTGTGATTCTGTATGAATTATTTTCTTGATTGCCTGAAAGTTCCATTAATTTCCCAGAAATACTGGATACTGTCTCCAGAAATACCAAAGAATGAACATTTGGGGCATCCCTTTGGACTATATCTGCACTTTTTTAACCTGGCTGGAAGACTTCCTAAGTCTAAAAAAATGCCATTAGGGAGCTAATTAAAATTCAAAACATATTACAAGCCTCCAGATATCCCCATGTTGAGCATTTTCGTTCTGAAAATTTCTGCTTCTCTCTTTATTTTTAAATTACTGAAAGTGGACCATGAAGAATATTTTCAACTGGTCATTTTTCCGTGCTTGCTTGTTCTCTTTGCTGCAGTGACAGAGCAGGAGAAAAAAAAGGCAAAAAAGTGAGTTTAGAAGACTGGAAAATGGGTGGAAAAGAAAATCATCATGAACTATTTCCACCTAAAGTCATGACAGAGAGAGAATTTACATCCCACAACTTGTTGGGAAATGTCTGAAATCTCTTTGGTAGGATTTGGTTAGTGTATGGTGGGCACCTCAAAACATGATAGAGACAGTCCTTGGAAGCCTACCGTTTAAGACCTTTCGGTAACTGCTGCTAAAAGAGTGTGTGTTCGAATGTTTATGACCTGACAGGTCACCAAGCTGATATTCTCAGGAAGAATAACTGGTAGGAAATTCCTGATGCAAATTTTTAACCCCTTCATGCTGCCTGACAAGTCTATCCCCTTTACCCTTAAGGCACTTTGTGAAGGCTGCTGCTTAACACACATTATGTTGGCTCTTTTTTTTTTTTCTTTTTTTTTCTCCCTCTCTGAAACTTCAGTGTAGCTGCTCTTGTGGTGGGTTGCCATCAACAAATTAAACTTTTTTAAAGAAAAATATCAAGCCATTTTCTAAAAAAATAATGCATATTTTTCTTTTCTCATTCCTGTGAGGGCTGAAAAATACTGTTTCACACAGGAAGATCACAGGAGTGACTGTCACTTCCTGCTATATTTATGTTGGGCTCATGGACGAAGGTAAAAGCACCAATGGCTTTATTCTTATACTAAATCTAATGTACTCATTCATGCAAGGTGGAAAGTCATTCTGCTGGTGGAAACAAAAATCACTTTTCCAACTCCAAAAACTTATGGGAAAAGATTGTTAGGACTTCGTGCAACTTTACTAGCATCATGAGTCTCACACCATGAATTCTCTGTGTCTTTCATGATAAAAAAGTTTGGAAGTTGCAAATGCCAGCAGGCTTCCTGATTGCATGCTGGCTGATAAGTTGCTCATAGTACTCCCCCAAAATTCTGATTAGAAGGGAGTAGCTGTTGCATCTTTCTCCCTGATTTTAGGGTTCTTAGAGTTCTGTTCATCTTATCACCCCAGAGATATGAAATGACAGATTTAATCCATTTGAAAATAGGTGGATTAACTGGGACTGGCTGGAGAAGGATGAGGAAGGGACTTCTGTCTTGATGAGGAAGGGGCTGTCTGTCTTACCATGGAAAATTTTTACCTCTCACTTAAATCTTCCTCTGAACTACGTCGAACCGGAGAAGGATGTTCAAGTCTATTCTGGGTCAAAGCCCAGGAAACTTGCGAATCTTTTTTGCATGAATTCCTTTAGAAAGTATGCTGTGAACTTTATATCCTGAAGAGTCAATTTCCAGATGGTTTCAGAAAGATGAATCTTATGATGCAAGGGATTTCCTTTTTCCTGATTGCTCCATTCTTGGCTTCTTGCCCTTGTGTCTGTGGGTCAGTGGATATCACTTCTGAGGGTGAACTTTCAGTAGAGCTGAATGAGAGTGCTTATGGTTTTGTGGCAGTCTTACCCACAGCAGGACACTGAGAATGGCTGTATAGGCTTTGACTTTCTCAGCTGTGTTGCATAGAGAACAAGTCTCTGCTGTAATCTTTTTTTTTTTGGCTGTTTGGAAGATGCGTGCAAGATTAACTTTTCTGCAGTTGTCAGGGAACCCTTTACCCCACCTCTGTTACCCTCAGAATGACAAATTATGTTGACATAGTCCACCTTTCTCAGCACTTTCAGATGTAACACGTCTGTTCCCATGGCCTTGTATAGGATGCGTTCTCACAAGTCACTCTTAACTCAATCCCAATTAGTTGATCGATCATGATAGCTGATCTCCTCCTTGAACCTTGCATCTGAGCAGAAGGGTCAGTGAGACTGAGGCAAAGAGGGCACTGAATGCCTCTGTCTCTGTTGCCACTAAATCACCCACTCCATTCAGGAGTAAGCATATAGCAGTGGAAGCTCTTCTAGATGCCCTTGACATTGCATCCAGTTTCAAGTGCATCAAGTGCTGACTCCAGCCAGGCTTTGGGAGCCTATGGTACCTGGTGTTTACATGCTGCCTCCTGCCAAAGCAGTAACAGACCTTGACACTGTCTAGTTTGATGGGTAATGTAAAATGTGCTCATGATGATAGTGATGGTAGTCATGATGATGGCGATGTGATGATAGACCACAAGAGATAAAACTTCTAAGAACTATCTGCAAGTTCAGAGAGTAAGATAATCCCTCAGCTTCTAAAGGAAATGTGATATAAAATGTATGTATGTGCCTGCATATGGGTATGCTGTGGTTTCCCTTTTAGGCTCTATGCAGTTCTAGTAACTAAACTGTCTTTCACCTTCCAAGCCTGGAGGCATGTAGCTAAGGAAAGATAAATTTTGACTGATCTCCTAAACCTAAACATTGGTTTATGGAACTGAGACAAGTTGACTTTAACATAATTTGAACTATGGTTTTAGAGGTATACAGTAATTTCCTATAAAGCTTAACCTTTGATGGAAGAAATGGTATGGCTAAAGTCTTTAATCCTGCTTTCCTTCTGTCCTTAAACACAAAACAAATCTAAGCCTTAAACTACATTCTGAGTGAAGACAAGACAGTGGCTAATCATCCTGTATTGGTACCATGTGATATTGTAACACCTTAAAATGCTGTGTTATGATACACTGATATTACTGCAAGTCAGCCCCTCTCTTGCTGTATGATGTGCACAAATACTGGTAAATCTGTATTTGTATTACTTTGGCTTTGGATTAGATATGGCTTTATTGCTGTCAACAATTTCTATTAAATTGGATGATATAGTTTCCACAAAATTGGATGATTTTGCCTATTCACTGTTCTGCTAGCATTACCATTGGTGTCTCCCTTTTAATTTGTATCAGTTATAAACTCTGTGACTTGACTTTGTTTTTTGGAAGGCCTTCAGCTTATCCACTCTGTATCATTTTCTCAATGTCATAAGGTCTGTTTAGGGACTTCTATCAACTTTTGTGTTCTGCTTTCTTTCCTTTGAGTGAAGTTATCAGACAAATATTTTCTACCATGCTTATGAGCAACTCTGAAAGCCTCTTCCAAAAGGTGTAAATGTCTTACTATTTAAACACTTACATAGCTTGTCAAATTTCTTCCTAGTTGTCATAACAAAGTAGTTAAGCAGCTTCTGATGGGAGACAACAGCCTATAATCAGTGTTGCATTGTGGGTGTCAGTGGTGTTTATTGTAGGAACAGAAAATACAGTGATGGATGTTAAAAATGAGGGTGGGAACCTTTAGTCCTTATGTTCCTACACCCTCCATACCCTCAGGCAAGATGTCTCACTTATGCTGAGGGTGAATGCAGAGGTTGCCCTCCCTATATGGACTCCTTCTCTAGGAGACAGGGAGAAGAGGGTACCAAGGTGTATAAGGAACGGATCAGGATCTTTCTTGAGTATAATCCCAGTTTTTCAGGCTTTCCCACTTGACAGTACTGATTAGCATTGGCCATCAGGGTAGATAGGTGGCCAGCAAGCTGGTGGGTGTGCTGGACTTGCTGGGATACAGCTGCCTTTGTCTCTGCTGAGCTAGCAAGAAAATACCTCCCACAATGTCTGCATCCAGGCTTGGTGGTGCCTGCACTTGAATCAGTGAATGGCTGGAGGCTCCTCTCCCCCTGCCTGCTGGATTCTTTGATGAGAAAAGCTGGCCAAGCCAGCATGTGGAAATCTAACAGTAAGAGGCTCACTGTTAGAAGCCAGGGCCTTGGGGATCAGTCTTCAGCTCTGCATTAGGCTTGGTTTATGACCTTGTATAAGTTACTTAATCTTTCTGCTGTTCATTTTTTCTTTGATAGCAAATGAAGACAATTATTGCTACATAGGGCACGGAAGTGGAAGTTTGTATATACTCAGAAAGCAGCTAGAATCCACTTTCAATATTTTTTCTAGGGTTAATCTGACCAAAGAAGTGTCCTGTGCCTGCAAATCTGCAATATATAGTATGCAATATGCTTTTAGTAAATGTCAGTCTGTAAGAAAAGGGAACTACCTGAGATTGGGAAGTATATTGGGATAGAAGTTATGCAGAACTTCAGCTTCTTGGTTTATAACATTTTTAGAGTATCTGATTTTAATGCATGACTAGTTGATAGTTGGCAAATAAGAAGGTGGTGGAACTTTAGGAAAAAGTATAGTAAGAGAACAGGATACAAGTGAATTTCTTTAAAGTACTAAGTGGGGAAGACCATGGGATGGGAGGTCTCACTGCAAATTAACAGATCTAGAAGTAAACTTATCTTGTCACAGTGTATATTGCAAAGCATGGAAAAGATGGCCATCCTTAATTTGTTAATTGCTTTGGTAGCTCTGAATTTCTGCATAATCATTATGTATGTGTATTACTGTATGTTTAGGTTTACAATGGATAGAGTGATAATCTGTAAATATGTCTTTATGAATAGGTTTTTTCACTTCTAATGAACTACAAGCTGATTGTTAATAATGAAAACAAAATTATCTTCCAAGCCTCCTCATTTCTCATGGTGCAGCAATAATAAAATAAATCCTCCTCATCCCCACCCCAAAAATGAGCCTTCCAAGACTTCTAAACACTTTTTATCGACAGTGTTTTAACTGGTGCAGTTGCCCCTGTACACTGTTATTGTTTACCCTGTGAGAGACTTGTCTGCCTAAAGGATATATATGTGGTGAACCAGACAGTTTGCTAGCATCTGCTGTTCTTTATCCCATTGTCACATTAAATAAATGAAATAGAAAAACTGGAAACTTCTTTCTTTTTAAACCTTTTATTTTCTAAGACAGCAAGTTCCTTAATCAGCATGTCTGCACTGGGGCCAAGCATGCCTTCCTGAACACAGAGGAAGGCCAGTTTGGTTTTCAGCTGTGATTAATGAAAAAAACTTTCTGAAGGAATAGACTTAAGTAAGACATTTTCATGAGACACTTGAAAGTCCCATTTCAGAATGCAGTAATTTTTAACCAGAATGCATTGCTTCTGAGCATGTGCCTTTTAGATGTTCTTGTAGGAGAAACCATTCCTAAGTTTCTTAAAAGAGCTTTGACACAAGTAACCTTGGAAGTGTGTTACTACTGACATATAATGAAATAGGTACAGTACCCTCTTTCTGACCTGTTATTACTGGAAAATGTCTGCCTAAAATGCTTTCTACAATGATTTGAAGTCTTTAAATCACAATGGAAGAAGCTTTTACAAAGCTGTGCAGAACTGTAACCTTGTTATTTTTGTCACATTGAAATGATATTTAATGACTTACGAAGGGCAGGATCAGGATATCCATTGAAAAAAAAAATCAATATAAAAGAATTTGTCTCAAAAGAAAATGTACTGTAGACAATTCTGGTTTTTTTCTGAAATGTAAAATTTCCATTTTTGTGGGGAAAAAGGGAAGGGGAAAAGGCTTTTTCTTTTTTTTTCTTTTTCAAGACAATTAGTGTCGTCTTTTACTGTCTAAGCTAGAAAGAAGGAAGGATAAAACTAGACAACATGCGCTTAGAAAATTTGAATTTAAAAATAAATGTCTATTAAAGTGCTGATGACTTTTGACCCGATTTAGTTTTGTGTATTAATTTATGTTCTGAAAAATAAAATACATAAATAAAGCAAAGCTTTCACTCATTTTAGCGAAACAAGAAGAGTGTCTCTCTCTAGTTCATCAGTGTCAGCAGACAAGACCAGAGCTGGGACTTCAGCTTGCCTTTACCAAAAACTGCTGGAAGTGGCACTTATTTTCAGTGACACGTTCTGAGAACACTTGGCGCTGCTTTGGGGCCATCTGCTGGAGTCTTCCCTCAGGAGCCTCCTTCTTCTCCCATGCCTGTGTTACTCCAGGCTGGCTTCATTTGTTTCTTCACTGAGCCGTTTTGACCCTGACGCTCATGAATACTTGGCTTCTGATGGTTTCTATGCCCAAACCTTTCCTGTGCTTCTCTCTTAGTCATGAAAGGGAACAGCAACAATTTGTCTATTTACCCTTATTTAGAGGAGGCAGTGTCTGAAAAAAAAAAATCTTTTGAACATGTGATTTTTGTTGGTTAAGAAGGAGCCTGCTTCTTTTTTACTGCAGGAGTGATATTATTTTAACTTATGCTTTAAGTGGGCACGTGTCTCTGTGCCAGTGTGAGCAAGGCAGAAAAACTTCATGAATCACTTTTAAAAGTTCAGGGATTGTTGTTCTGGATAAAGGAGCTTCTCACTGTGAAGTATAATTGGGCTTTTTATTAAAGTCTGTTGCTGAGGGAGTTTGTGATGTCAAGGCTCAGAAATTAAATATTTTGTTTGCTAATGTGCCCTGCATTTCTTTATCTGCAGTGCTAGGGTTTTCTGAGCTGAAATGCAGGTCTGGAGCCAGAATTCCACTGAAAAGAATATATTTTATTATAAAATATGGTTCTTCCATGAATCTGTGTCAGAGATGGATGATATGAAATTGACCGTTATTCCCAATTAAGAATTCACATCAGTGGATTTTGTTAGGATACCTCACAGTAGCATGACTGTCTTATGGTGATCTCACTTGGTATGTATTGAGTAATGGGAAACAGTATGTAAAAGGAAATCTGGAAATGTGAAGTTTAATAAATAAGTTGTCCTTAGGTTCTTTTTTTGAGACCATTTGTAATACCCTCTTTTCTAAAAGTGATTATTTTATGGGGAAGACACCTTGGGCATAGGAACTTGGTATTTATTTATTCACTTATAATTTTTAATGGTTGTGGCCGTTTGAGCAGCAGGTAGTCAAAATCTGTGCCACCATCTACATTTCTTATTCAATAAAAATTAAGGAAAATATAAATAATATCTAAGAAATGTAAAAGCCAGAGGTTTGCACTGGTATCGAGCTTCGGGCACTTAGTGTTGCTTCATGTGGTAGTTGTACAAAGACTGCCCAGAGCAGGAATCTAACCAGGCAATTGCTTGGAGAAGAAAAAAAGGAGTACATAGACTAAGAAAATTCCCTTCTACTTTGTTTTGGTTTTAATTAAGCATATCCTGTTGGCTGGTCAAGAAATTAATTCTGTTCCATCAGATTATGAAACAAATGTTATGTGCTATGCGCATTAGAGATACTTTGTTATTTTCCCAAATCTGCTGCCAAAGTCTTTCCAAGTAGAACAATGCTTTTGTTTGTACTGATGAAGGTGAAACAGCATAGGAAAGCATTCTCCAATGGCACAGGTGCCATTTCAATAATGCCCGTAATCAAACTATGTCCTTCAGGCTTACACTGTGCTGCTGGCTTCTCTTATAATGCTGTTTGGTGTTACTGGTGTTCCTCAGCCTTCTGCAGATTTTGAAGTGCTTTGTATCTTTAAAAACAATGTTAATTATTGCAGGTTGGGTTTTGAGATTGATGAAGAGTAACTCCTGCATCATCTGCCCTGAAATTTTGAACTCTATCGGACCATCTTAGCCCGTTCTGAAAAAAAACACAAACCAACATTAAAAATGAAGTTGGGCAAGCCTGTTGCTAAAATAATTTGGAAATAAGAAATAAATATTTCATTAAAGTTGCAGTTTAAATAGGAAGATAAACAATTTTTGTCCTTTGTAATTTTCTTTCTCTTGTGACTTGCAAGGTGACTAATGTCCTGAATATCATAATTTTTACTTTCTTTTAGTTATAGTAAAATTTATCAATTAACACAGAACAAGATCGTGAATCTTCCACCTGGCTGTAGTTTATTAAATTCAATAAAGATTGAGTGGTCAAAAGCAATTAGCATCTGTAACTGGAGCAACATGTTCAAAAGGCGTTTTATGTTGAAAATCTAATCAAAAGACTGATGGCTGAGCTCCTGCATAATGAACTTACATGGAAATCTGGTCCTTATATAGAAGAATTTTATGGATTACCTGAGGCATGTGAAGTATAATGGTTTAATTATGATGCACTTCCAGAAATGCCTTCAAAATATTAGACTGCTTTTAATAGCTTTCATTATAACCATACAAATCCTTGTTTGTTAAAAAGTAAAGCAAAAACTTTTATGTTCTTGACAGGCTATTCTGTGGTACCGTTTTTCACTCTTCAGCTTTCATCTCTGCTTTTTTAACTCTCAGTGCATTGCTACCAGAATTTACAGGATGCAGTTCTAAACAATAAATTCCCTTGAATGAAAACTGAACAAGTAGAATTAATAGATACCATGAAATGAACGCCTTCTACAGAGTATCTTACTGAATATTGTGACTGGCATCCAGTTACGCACATGGAAAGATGTGCATTTACTGCAGTGTCACATAGGTAGGTAAACTTGACTCTGCAGTTTTCTTAGGGTTTTGGATGCTGTTGCAATGTTGTTAATACTTGTTTAAAATGTCTAATAGTTTAGGGCCAAGAATAATATCTTTGAGCATAATTTTGCCATGAGGTCATACATTACTCAAATGGATGTTCTTAGTATGTTGGCAGATCATGTCAATACATTTTACTGACACTTTGTAAACACTCACTTGAAATGGCAGCTTAATATCAAGGGCACTGAACTTTGACAGAAAATCATCATTTTATATTTCCTGGCAGTTTAACCATGAAACAGTGACTTCCCGGAGAGAGCTCTTCAAGGTCTGCCTCTAATAAGGGCTTGCAATATTGTACTTAGTTTTGTGCATTACAAATTTATGTTTTTGATGACTATTCATTGCAGAGTTCCATGTAAATAACTAAGTACATACTTAGAAATATTGGCACTTTAAAAAGAAATATGCAGTATGAAATAATATGTACTATGGTTTAATGCCCTAATACTTCTGGTATTTATAAAGCTTAAATGAGGTGGACTTCTTTTGAGTCCTAAATGTAAGTAATTTAGTATTTTTGACATCTTAAAGTTGGAGATGTACTGCATGCTTTCCTCCATGCAGCTGAAAGAAGTTCATATTCAAACATTTATTTATAATGTCAGGCCTTGCAATGACAACATTTAACTGAAATTTCATTTATTATTCAAGTCAATTAATGTGCCATAGAATTTAAACATTTTTTTGCCCTTTTCCAACTTGAATCACTGTTTTCAGAAATGTATTCCATGCTGTTAGCAAGCACTTGTTAGGTGTAGTTTGAAAGCCTTAGTAAGAGCTGGGACAGGAATCTGCGGCTTATGTCTGTATTAACACAGGAATAGTAGACTGTGAAGTGTGCTGTCTCCCATGCACTGCACCATTGCTTCCTCGTACTGCCTTGCAATGATATATCGGAAGTATGAGAAATATTGGAAGATCTTAATAATCCTAAACTAAATTTCATAGCTAAGCTTTCCCTGCTCTTTCCAATGAAATTACACTTTTGAGCTGGAATCTGCCCTGAGTGAAACCCAGTTTCAGCAAGCATTTATTCAAGTGCTGAATGTCCAGTTGAATTCAAATGAGATTGACTACATGTTAAAGGATAGTGTCAAATTGCAGCCTTAAATTATGAAGATTAGGAAAAATTCTTTTTAAGTTCAGGAAATAGACAAGCATAACAATGTTCAGAGGGAGTTTTCATCCAAGGCTTTCTTTGCTCTGTTCTTTTTATTGCTTCAAAGCTAGTGTGATGGACAGCCTAAGCAGCTGGTCTACACGAGTGCACTGACCTTTCCCACCACAGTTGCTGCTAGTCCTGAGACCTCCAGAGTTGGGAATCTTAAGAAAATACATAAAATCTATTCATTGGAATGCTGAACCTGAGATCTCATTCGCAAGTGGAAAATAACATTTACACATATATCAAAATATTTGCCAGTTCCTTATGGAGATAAGTTGGTGTTGTACACCTGACTTTAAAGGGACTGGTGCTAGCTTTCCCTTCCTAAGGCTGTGGGCCACAAAATGCTGCCATCTCTCAGGTCTCTTTCTCATTAATGAATTTTGAGAAATCCTTGCTTCTAAAGTTACATGACTGAGAATTTAAGATTCTTCTAGAAAATAAAATAGGGTTTCTTTATTCTGCAGCATCAAAAGAGCTCTCAGAAATGTTTAGGTGCTGCATGTTTTTTTGAGTGGAAGCATGATGTTTGAGCAGCTGAAGTTGACAATGGCAATAGGTACTCACATGCTAATGCATTTTTTCTTATATAATGTTATATTAAGTATGCTTTTACTTAGTTCTGGTTAGGGATAACATTGTAAATTAATATACTAATGTTTATAATATAAACTACTATTTTTATAGCTAAATGTTGTGATCATTGTAAGTGGGCAAGTCTTTTAAAATTCCAACTACAGAAAAATTTGTGGAGAGGAGAAATAAAGGGCATGTCTGGCAGCTTCAGCAGTGAGGCCATTACTGTGCCTACAGCAAGGTTGTGTGTCCAATTAATAGCTGAATTTTTGTTACGTATGTAGAGCCACTGTATTGCTGAATAGAAGCCCTTCCTGTAAAGTTCAGTGCATGAAGCATCTTACACCTTTGATTACTTCATCTTAACTTTTCTTGCAAGGAAGTTCTTTGGTAGTTGAGTGTCCTCACTCAGTTTGAAGTCCTATTTGAAATATTTTGGACAGTAAATCATTGTATAATGTAACATGGAGGCCTCAGAGCTATGATATTCTTGAACACTTTTCTTTCAGTGCTACTTTGTTTTCTTTGGGGCAGAGGATTTTTTTTTTCTGTCTTAATTGTATTGCTTTCCTTTAGTATCCTATTAGGATTTCATCTGTTTTGTTCTGTTTGGTACATTGGCTGACAGCTATGGCTGGAAAAGACAAGTAAGTTTCATGTCAAGCGAGTCTTCCACTTAATGCTTCAGAGTTTGCCTGATTTCCTTCCACCTTTATTAGATCATTTTAAAAGATGCTAGTTTTCCCTGTGAACCTGGGTTCACTCATATCCTCAGCTTTCTGTGGTCACACCACCTATGGCTGCTGCTATAGACTGGTAAATAGATTGCTGTTGGAGGAATGCTACTGATATACTGAAGTATTAACTTTCTTATAAAGTGAGTATTGAGCATTTCTGTATTTTTTTTGGCATTTATTTATACAGACTTTTGTATTTACAGAAAAATTCTGTTGCTATAAATGTAAAAACTGCCTGTCACTTTCTAGACTCTTTTCATTCTCTTCCTCCAGGGGCACTTGAAAATTTCCATCATGCTTAAAGCAAACTGATGTGGTCAAGTTGCCATAGCTTCCAAGCAGTATGTCTCTCTTTCATCAAACACTTTGTCCTCTCTGGAAATGGAAATATGTCTATCTGCTGAATTCTTCTGCTTTCACCCTAGGAATGTTAACGTGTCATATTGCTTCTCTTCCTTTCTTCAAAGCTGTGATGCATTAAGCATGCCATGTTTCTCCCCTGGAATGGTGCAGGAGAAAACTGAATGTGGAAAAGCTCAAAATCAGGTAGCAGTACTGATTTCTATGAAAGCATCTGTCAACTGTACCTTTAGCTACCTTTAGATACTTAAGGCAGAGGATCGTAATGGAAACAGTAGTAAGAGTACTTATCCCAGCTTCAGATCTTTCTCAGGGTCTTCATCTTACTTGCCACCACTGATGAAAGTACCTTTCAGACACAGTTGTTTCAAAAGAAAGGAATACAAAAAGGCATTTGGAGGATCAGGTGAGGGGGTAGGCCAGAGTTCCTCAGTTCTGGTGTCACTTCAGTTATATCTAGAATAAATCAAATTAAGCATCTATCCGAGTCAAAAGCTCAAGGTATGATTACTTCTTCCCCATTTATATGCTTATGTATCTGTGGCTTTTTAGTCCCCATCACTGTTCACTCTATTCACAACTAAAGATAAAGGATGCTGCCAAGAATGCCAGTATTATCTTCCTCTTCTTGTGGATTTTTAGTGAGCTAGCAATATGGGTATGTCTTTATAGAACACACAGAAGAGTAAGTCCTGATTTGTACTGCAATAAAATTAGTATATGAGTTTATGTGCACTATTAAATAAGTTGTACAACATTGTGGGGTAGTGCCACTCTCCTTGGGTGTGAAGACAATGTTTCCTTTATTCTGCCTTGGTTTACTTCTTTGGTATAGGGTAGGGTTCTTACTTGGTGTAATGGTTTAACCCCAGCCAGCAACTAAGTACCACACTTGGCTATGTGCCATATCCAGAAGCTGGTTACTAAGCAAGCGTTCTGTGAGCTGAAAAGCTGACAGAGTCTAGTTTTTCTGCAGTATTATGGGATGCATATACTTTAGGAGGCATAGTACAATGTCCTTTGGTCTTTAATTGGGGAGGAAAAGTGATTTGTAGGGGTACTGCTGTGATGAAAGCAAATAGGAAAGCAAACAAAAAAAAGGGGTAATAGATACAGCTCTTGAAAATGCTCTGCCAGATGGAACTATCAAAATGAAGTCTATCCAGCCCAAACAAGAGAAGCCAGAAGAAGCCGTGTTGCTTGTTTAGGGAAGTATTGTGTATTTAAGGAAATTAATTTCAAGTTCATTTAAGGAAAAAAAGGTGCAGATTTTATGTAGAAAAATTTATTTAATTTAGGTTTGGTAACAGCAAAGCAGTGCAATAATCTAAGCTTGGCAATTTTTCAAACACTGGGTTTTACAAATTCTCAAAGCTTTTAGTATTTTTTTTTAAATATTTGGATACTAAATTATTTTGAACTCTGCTGCCTTGAATCTGCTTTTACAAGGAAAGTGGAATAGTGATGTAGTGAGCCCTTAGAGGAGCTGTATACAACTCCATCTAGAAAACAACTTCTCCTTCTATGCTTCTATTGTGGCACTCAGTTTCTAGAACATACCTATCTCCTATCTTTTTTTCCCTCATGAAAATGAAAATGTATCTAATAAAAAGGAAAATTCTCCATTACAGTAAGAATAAGCCATTTGCTTTCAGTTGTAGTATGCAACTGATGAATTGTCCTAAGCCCCTGTTTGCAATTTGTGTTTGGTTTTGCCTAAATCTGTCTATTGTGTGAAATAAGGCAGATGTCCACCCTCGCTGTGACAATAGGACAGCATGAGGGCAGGATCCTTTGGGGGCCTTTTGAGGGATGTTACCTGTTCTTTTGCAGGTACTGCAGCCACCAAGTGGTTTGGCCTCGGCAGCTGAAAAGCCCTGATTCAGTTCTGCTTATTGCTTGTATGTAGGATTAAACCAAGTGTAGGCTGAATCTGGCACTGTTGTGTACCTTGAGACGCATGCTGTGGTGTGTTAGAGCTGCAGGCAATGAGTGCACAGTAGGTGAAGTCTTCTGGGATATGCTTCTGGATGATGCACTTTGCTTTGAATGATGGGGTGTTTCAGGACTGGAGAAAACCTAAATGTGGAAATGAGAGGGTGAGGACAACACACAGGATTGTACTGGTTTCCTAAAAGTATTTTAGAGTGATGAAAAGTGAGGATCAGATGTTGAAAACAAAACAAGCTCTAAAAATTACATCTCCTTGTTTGTAGTGTTTCAGCAAACCTCTAATAATAGAGAAAACCTTTCATTGTTTTTTATTGTATATTCACTGCATTTTTCTAAAGTAAGAGCACTAATGAAATTTCTCTTGCTAAGCCTGGAGTGCATGTGAAAAGAAGTGCAAAAATTCTTTTGGTTTGTAGCACTGGGTGAATTCCCCATTCCTTTCCCCACTGTGCCTGTGCACTTACTCCTTCCATGGCTGCCATGTTGCTGTGTTGGGGTTTCATGTTAATGATCAGACACATTGGAAGCTCATTATGAACCATTTGAAGAGCCCTGATGAATTTTCTGCAGTCCAGTGGTTCACATCTCTTGGGTCATGCACTTGTTTCAAATGTAGCATATACTTTTTCCATTTTCTTACACAGTACCTATCACCTTTTTCCTGTTCAACCATGCCTATTCTCAAAGGAACTAATATGTCATTGCAGGATGCAATAACATTGCTTTTTGTAAGCAGCTAACCTTTCCACTTGAAGCATCTTGATCGTCTGGTTTGCATTTCTTCTGCAATCATATCGTTTGCCAAGACCTTAAATGCCTTTCCTGCAATAATTCTGATGCTGTATCCTAAATGATTTTTGATTCATAGTGTGTTTTGTGTTTTGGTACACTGCCCATAATTTAAATTATTTTTACAGACTCTAATCTTCCAGAAGAGCCACATAAGTGGGACAGAAGCCTTGCTTATTTAGCTGTATAGCTAACCTGTTTTTCTTGGTGTCAGACTGCCCTGTATTGTGTATGATCTTTCTGGTACAATAAAACTGCTTTCTCAGATGGGAGCTAGAAGACAGAATTTCTTTGACAAGGCATGAAGGAGCTGGTTAAAAATTATGCCATTGTTTCCTTCAGGAAGCACCAACTATACTTTGCCTCGCAGTTGGAACAAATACATATTAACAGGAAGCTTGATCTGATAGACCTAAACTAACGCAAACAGAGCATTCACATTTCGTCTGTTACAGTTTTTTGATGGCAAGTGACAACTGAGAATAGTGATCTGTCCGCTAGCTTGAACTGTGTAGGACATAGCAGAGAGAAAGCATGCATTGTGCAGGAAACTCTTGTAGACAGTTCCTGGGGGGAATCATGATTCTCTGCAGGAATGCAAGTATACTTCCCCTTCTGCTGGGCATCTTCATGCCACAGGCAGGCTAGAAGATGGGAAGGGGCTGTACTCTTCCTTCCTCCCTCTGCCTTAAAAACAAAGCAGAAAAAGATAAGACAGTTCCTTAGAGGAAAACCATGCAAAAAGCCTGAGATGCACGGCTAGAGGTTTAAACCCCCACCTTTCTTTTTTTGTTATCAAGACTAAATTACTTACAGGTTGTTGGTCTCTTCTAAGTCCCTGCTACAGTAATTATTTTATTTATTTATGTATTTTTTTCTTTCATACTTTGGCCTGTTTAATGGATCTAGACCCAAGTTAAAGTTTATAACTTTCGGAAGTTAAATGATTCTCTCCTAAGCAAGTTAGCTGAGCTAGCGAGGCAACACAGCTAATGCAGTTGTTAAACAATTTTCATTCAAGTATTAAGAGAGCTCACAGGCATATTCTGGAAGAAAAATACATGAGTTTCAAAAAGTTCCAGAGCTGGACCAAGGTATGGGCAAAGATGAACTCTAATCAGGGACCTTCACCATAGCATTCTCTTAAAAACAAACCCTTTTTTTTTTTTTTTTTTTTTTTAATGGAGGAAGTGACAGAGGACTCTGACGTCCACCAGTTGTATAATTGAATGCTCATTAGTCTTGTATTAGTAGACTGGCACTGTGCTCCGGTAGCCTGTAGTCATGACAGAATAAGTGTCTTTCCAGTGTTCAGTTCAGACTTGCTAAAGAGTTCAGTATAAGACTTATGTATACAGGTTATTTGTGTGAATTTCATTAAGGGTAAAAGTTTTCTCTGCATGGTGAAATTCCATTTCCTTTTTTAAAAAACCCAACCCTATATGAGTTTCTCACTTTTAAAAGACATTTTTACTTGACACTACACCTTCATGATGATCCCATAAGCCAAATTCCTCTTCTGTATTATCTTCTGGGCAATGCTGTTCATCGTCTGGAGTCCTTTCCTCTCTCACCTGTCCTCCTCCACAAGTTCTACCTATTCCAATTCTAACTTCTAATTTTTTATTTTTTTTTCCTCCCCTCAAGCAATCCCAAAATGCCTTGAATGAAAGAACAAGAAAGACCTGGAGTATAGCTGCAGTATGAAATTACTTGATAAAGATTAGTATTAATGTTTACCTAGCTGCACTTGCACCATGGAAGTCACTATGCAGTACTGTGTGAGGTGGTTAGGGATTTATGTTGTCTTGTAATAACATTAAACCCGTTGAGTTTTTCATCAGGATTTTCCTGATGAAAATTAAGTAAGGAATAATTTCTCTGGCCTAGAATGGAACAGAATATATGACAAAGTGAAAAAGTGATCTCCTGTCTTCATTGTGTGTCTTGCCTGAAGTTGTCAGTCTAAGTCTTCACTTCAATAATTATTTTTGTTGCCTGGAAAGCTGCATGAAAATGTCCTTTTATGATACCATTGACCTTTGTGTTCACCATCTGAGAAGTAAGTGTCAGTATGTGTTAGCTGTGGAGATGAAATATGAAATAATGGTGCTGTTATATGTTTTAATGAACTAACATGAACTGGATATGTAGCAGAATTAGTTTGAAAACTGTGATGATCGAGATAAGAATCTGCCCATATTTAATCTGCACACTCATATTGTTCATTCTTAATGTCATCCTTTCAGCTCCTCAAAGCTATATGCTTAGAGGAGGCTATTTTTTTTTTTTTTTTTTTACAACTTTCTTTACCTATGAAGCCCATCACAGTTAGAAGCTAAATAGCAAAAAAGTTATTTACTCTGTAAAAAGCCAAACAAAATCCCACAAAAATACAACAAACCCCCCCCACGAGTTACAGGTTTGGTGAGGAAGTTGCACAGTTGGTGACTAATCAAGTGTGTGACTGAACAAAGCTGTACTTTCAAAGAGAGGCAATCCAGTTGCCCAAAAGTAAGGTGCAGAGGTTCAAGAAGGAGGCTTAGGTAGAATGGTACCAAAGACATAGAAGAAATGAATTTTTTTTTTTTTTTATTTGCTGATGTTTTCTTTTTTAAGTTTCTGTTATTTTCTCCAGTAGACAGAGAGAATGAATTGCAACTAGGCACTGATCTCAGGCCACAAATAAAAGAACACAGATCCACAAGGTATAAGCTAAAACAGTATTCCCTGTATGCAAGGGCACTAATAGTTGGATACCTTCAAGATTAATAGCTGTAATGAATAAAAGTTGTTTGAAAGTGAAAAGCAGACTTGAGCAAGCTCTTATGTGACATTGGACAGGGAAAAAATGGCTTGCAACATTCTTGCTGTTAAAAGAAACACAGAACTGTTAGAGGTGAGTTAACCGCAGAGCTAAGTGGTTTTGAGTGAATGTACTGAAGCAGTATCTATGACTTATCTATAGGCAGGCAGATGCTACTTTGTAACCTGGGACAGGCAATATGAAAGACTTCACATGATACCACCTCATCTCTAATGCTTACTTGGCCCCACAACGTAGGTGTTAGATTATAGAGTTGATGACTGCCTGAACTCATTGCTTTGCTTCCTTTCTTGAAGATGGTCTCATTTGTGCATGGAGGGTAAACAAGCAATGAGTTTCAGGAGCTAAAAGATTGTTGGTTTCCAAGAGACTCAGCCTGTCTGACTAAGCAATATCTGACTAAACATCTTCATTTTGCTGGTGATAATGTGTATTTGTGAGTATGAAGGTGTCTTGTGCTTCAACCTGGAAAGAGCACAGCAATAAATTTCAAGAGGTTTTTCTGGGGGTGAAAAAAAATTAGTAAAATTAGTAAGCCTGAAACAGGTCCATGTGCATGAAAACCCATAAAAGTAAGTAGTGTGTGACTGGCACTTGATGCAGTTCTTATGTCTGCCTTCAGTTTCACTAATAGTAACAAGCAAAGAGATTTGGCAAACAATTTACCCTAAGTTTATTTACCTGTCACTTAGGCACACAAACTTCAATCTTTATTAGGTTCTCTCACAGGCCTTCAATCCTTATTAGGTTCTTTTCAGTTGCATTTGTTTAGGAAAAGTATAGAAATGGGATAGTCTTTGCTTTGGTGCCCTCTTGTGGGTTCGTATATTGGATATACTGGCCAAGTTACACTTCTAACAAGTTTACTATTATTAAGGGATATAACAAATATTAACTGTTACTGCTCAAGGTGTGTTCAGACAGCTTGCACCATCCCATGCAACTTGTTCTTTGCTTTGAACTGACACTTCCATGTATGTTGGACTTTTTGTCCAGAGACCATTAGCTGCCTCTCTGTAACTGAACCCATACTGTGTTCATGCTGTCATGTGTGTTGGTCTTAAGCAATTATGGGAATATTGCAGATAGAAGGGCTGGATATTTGGGTAATATTTACGTTATGGTTCAGGTGACTGGCTCATCTTTGCATACCCCTGTCTGCATACCTCCCTTCTATTTAAGAATAACTGAAGTTAAGATATAGAAGGTAAAACGAGAGGATTTTAGAGATAAATTGGAAACACTCACATATTCATACTTTGCCTAGGTAGAGGAATATTATCACATGTGTGTTTGTGTTGATGTATGGTAATCTCTTCCCTAACTTCAGTTCAGTATCACTTACTAATTTGATTTTTGTACCTAATTACCTACAAACCTCCTCTCCACAATTTTGTAATGTTTACAGTATCAATTGTCTGTGTATGCACTGGACTTACGTGGCCTTTCAAAAGAGTCACCCACCCAAGTTCTCACTTACGTGAAAAAGGTAAAGGTTCTGCCAGTGTGCAGCCACTTATGGCTGGTTTTAATGTTTCTCCTCTTGAGCTCAGTTTTATTTACTACATAAATTTTTTTGTTGCTGTTTTTTCTAAGGGAAAAAAACCCCTGATTAACCATTTCGGAGATCTGAACAGGGGACACACAATGATTTAGTTGCTGGGTTTTGCAGCAGGTTTCTGTCAAGTCCAAAGGATTGGTATTGCTTGTCTCAACAGAATTGTGAAGAACATCCCTAACAACTAGTTCTGTGTTTAATAAGTGAATGTCTTAAGTCTTGTTCACTGCTCTTGTCATGTTTTAAAAAGAAACATGCAGTTGTTTGGGAACTGGAAGCTGCCTATGCCAGTGTGTAGTGGATAGCATCCAGTTCAAGTGTTAAATGTTTTGCTTCCCAAATGCCTTATATTCCTTTAGGGCAAGCAGCAGTCCTGTGGGGTGGTGGGTACAGCTGAAGCTGCTCAGGGAAGGAGGTCGAAGGCAGAGGCTGTGGGGCTGGGCAGCCTTGCTTTCCATCCGGAGGAAGAGGCTTTCTGAAGGCTACAGGCAATTGGGCTGAGTTTGCTGCAACTCCCCAGCAGTCCAGAATCTTATAGAATCACAGAACCATTAGGTTTGGTGGGACCTCTGGAGATCATCTAGTCCAACCCTGCTGCCAAGGCAGGGCCACCTACAGCAGGTTATGCAGGAATGAGTCCAGGTGGGTTTTGAATGTCTCCAGAGCCTCTTTCAGTGCTCTGCCACCCTCAACGTAAAGTAGTTCTTTTTCATGTTGAGGTGAAACTTCTTCTGGTTTAGTTTATGGCCCTTGCTCCTTGCCCTGTCACTGGGCACCACTGAGAAGAGCCTGGCACCATCCTCCTGGCAACCACCTTTGAGATATTTATATGCACTAATGAGATCCCCGCTCAGTCTCCTCTTCTCTAGACTAAACAGGCCCAGCTCCTGCAATCTCTTCTTATGAGAGGTTCAGACTACTGATCATCTCTGTGGTCCTCCACTGGACACACTCCAGAGAACCAGGACCCTCTCCTTAAGGACTCACCTGGACAGGGGGTACCAGGGAACAAACCCTTATGTTTAGTCTCCAGCACTCTCTGATAGTTGCTTTGAAGTTTTGTTTATTTAAAAATGGAATCACACGTTGTGTTTCGAATGCCAAATGTTAGATTTTATTTATCTGGGGCTTTTTAGGGATTGGTTATAAAAGACAGTGTGGGCAGAGGCTGTTAAATTCTGGCTTGGCTGGTTTTTCTTTTGCAGTTTATTAGAATTCGGAACAGCAAAAATGCAAGTATTTGAAATATGTTGGGGGTGGGGTGGTGATTCAGCTGTAGTAGTCTCTACAATGGGAAAGAGCAAGGATTGCTGTTTTCTAGAGGGGCTAGGAAACAGCAAGGTTTAGAAGTAAGCTAAAGCTAAAAATGTTGTGTGGTTTCATTTGTTAATGTCCAACCCAAAAACTTAGTGTCTGAAGAGAAATAAAGTCCCCAACATGAAGCAGGATCACTCAAACTTACCAGCGGTATTTTAAGACAATTCAATACAAATGACTTGTGTGTGCGTACAGATAATTTGTAAGGACATAATTATCTGACCTCCCTCTAGGTTCTTATTAGACTGTTACATAAGGTTTTTTAATTTTTTAATTTTTTTTTATTTTTTTTTTTTTTTTTACTTGCAGCTTCCTTATTGTGCTGATATGCCTTATCTTCAGCGTGCTTTCTACAATTGAACAGTATGCAGCTCTCGCTACAGGGACGTTATTTTGGATGGTATGTATGTAGACGTTAAAGCCATTGATGTACGTTTGTTCTTAATGTGCAAATTCTGATTTCATGAGTTAATAGCATATCTAGCAGAATGTTCCGTATGGTTGAATTGACAAGAGACTTTTCTGCTTTTCCCTAACAAGTCTGTGAAGCCAAAGAAATACCAGAAGTCATGGTAGCACAAAACTCCTGTATGGTGTATACTGAAGGCATCTGTGTGGTATCTAACTCACATGGCTGTTCTAATTAAACTTGAACCCCTTATATTGCTCAGGTTAATCCATTTTTCAGTCATACTGAAGGCCAAACACCTCCCCATAGAGGGGGAAAAAAAACAAGTGGAAGTACTCTTTTTTAGCTGATGTCAGATTTGTCTTTTTTTCACAAGTGGAAAACTCATGTATTTTCATTGACTTTAGGGTTAAGACAACTTGCTCCACCTGTCATACTCACTTTCCCTTTATTAGAGAAAGCATAGTTACCTTTTGTTTATAGTACACTAGTGCTACAACAGATATGTAGCAAGAAATGTTCTGAGAGTATTACTGTTCTGCCAGCTTAGATTTCATTGAAGAGTTTTAGTTTTGAATTTCAAGAAGCATGGTTTTAAACATACAGAAAATTTATACATTTGTTCTCAGTGTATGTCCATAGTAGGGTAATCCCTGCTAAATCATTGATCTCCCTGCATTTGTAAATAAGTTACCATTATTTTACTTGTGAAAACAGTGACTGTATTGAGAAAATGCTAACTAGCAATTTAAATGTTTGTTCAACATTCTTGTAGCAGTGCACCAGTAATATTATTATGTATGATATCAGTATTAACAGGAAAAAATTCACTTTAAACCCACATAAGTTATTATAATTTTTGTAATTTTATCTATTCAGTATACTAAGATTTTATACCTAATATGAATAACGTAAGAATAAGAATATATAATATATATTAATGTGTCAGTCATACTATGTCTATTTAAGGTACCTTCATGCCTGGTACATTATTTTTAACTGACTTGGAAGCTATTTGAATTCATAGGTGTAACTATATAATTAGTTGCCAGCTGAGAGAGTCTATACAGGTGTTTCTTTTGTTTTGTTGTTTTGTTTGTTTGGCCTTTTTTTTTTCTTTTTTTTATCCATGGCTTAGTTATGGCTACTTCTACCAATTTCTGTGATGAATTTCACTTGTGATGAGATCTCACTTATTTTTGCAATATATCATAAAGTTTTACATGTGTGAATTTTTTTTTCAGTGAAACAAATTCCAGCGACAGCATCACCAGTGACGTTTTCTTTTTTTCTTGAAATCATGCAATCAGTTTTGTATGTTCATACTGTGTGCAGCATATGTTGTCTGCATATGTGTAATACATTCAGTGTAATATGTATGCAGTGCGTTCAGGATTACATGCAACATATGTAATATCCATTACGTATTGGGTGTCTGTTTTATCTTTCTAAGTAGTGTGAATCAGTGTTCCTATTATATATCATGAGAAAAACTATGGTCAACTTTTAGCATTGAAGTTCTACTATAATGGTTTCTTGGGAATTCAGCAGTTATTTGTTTGTTCAGTAATGGCATATTCTGGTATTGTTTTCTTAAAGGATTAACTGTGGTAATTTTCAAGAAAATTAAGAGGCTTATGGTGACCCGTCTGTCCACAGCAGTAGATGGGCCAATGTATTCTCTGCTCTGTCCAGTTCTGGGGGACTTTCCAGTTTTGGAGGACTTTCAAAGGAGTTGTGGCACCTTGCAACACAAGTATAAATGTCAAAATCTGGTTCTTGTTAGTGTCTACCTAGTAAGATTTCCTATTTTGTTCTTATTTTAAGATTTTACTTTCACCTCTAATGTAGCTTTACAAGCAGTAAAAATGAGATGTAACTGAATGGTTGAAGGGGAAGTTAATCACAGATGACTGGTTGAAGAGAAACTGTACAATGCAAAGACAGAGAAACAGCATACAGGGATTAAAAAGCAAAACAGGAAAAATCACAGTGCAAGCTTCTAACCCAAATAGTGATGTAAGGAGACTTATTAAAGCTTAGGACAGCACTCTTTCTACTGCTTTGCAGTAGGAATTAATTTCTCTTGTTTGTAGAGGGCCTTTTAGTTATACCACAATAATAGTTTAAATTTGGAGCCAGACAATGAAAGTAGGTAACACTGACATTGTAGGTGAGCTAAGAAGGGCAAGCAAATACTGCAAGAGGTCTCAAAGGAGCAGCAGTGTAGCAACAACCTACCAGGAGGAGTATGGGAATCTTGAGGAAAGCTTTTCTGCTTGGGTTTAACTGGGACTGTGAGAAGGAGGAAACCTTTGGCCATGTAGAATCTTAAGTTTCTAAGACCACAAATCATTCCATGAAACTTGTGTTATGTTGCCTGAGTATATGCCCTGTGAGATTAAAATAATTAAAGTAACACAGACCTTTAGCAATTTCTTTTGAAGAGTGCCTTTCCCTACATGCGTTCCAAAGGGAAAATTACTGAAGCTTTCTCAAGAGCAGACTGCCTTTTATTTTTAACATAATTTCTTATGTAGGATAGAATTCTCTCGGAATGGATTATACTTTGTAGTGCATCAAATGTAAGGCCAAAGTACTTAGTGGTATCAAATGTGCAATGTCATGCTTTGAAATTTTGCCTATTTCAGGTTTGTGGACTTCTTGTAATTTGGTGGTAGGGAGACTTTGACCAGATAGCCATAGGTTTAGAAGTGCAAGAAGTGACTATCATGCTGGAATGATAGTCTGGAATTTCCAATGTCTGGAAATGACTGCTCAGAGTTAGCATGTGGATATGCTGAGCTGAATAGCCCCACGGAGAAAATCTGATTAGATGAGTTTACTGCAAGGGCACTGGAAATCTGATTCATCTTGAAAATGAAGTGGAATTACTGTAAAAGCATGTGTATGTTATAAGCAAACTGCTGTTGTTACAAAATCCGTTCTACAACTCACCTGTGAGTTGCATAGCATTAAAATGCATGTTGGGAAAAGTACAGAATCTGTTCCCCTGACTGAAAAAATATTCAGACAAGACCCTTGAAAACACAGGTAAGAGCTATACTGCTTTATATCCTGCAAGTAGCCTAAGTATTTTGCTCTGACCCTGTAAAAGATCTAAGCACCTACACAACTTCAGCAAAGTCTTCTTGAAACCAAGAATACTGGTCACATAAAAGATGGAAGCTGTGTGCCCATTTTCATGAACAAGAATCTTATGCTTCAATAACGTAGTCATATAAGATGTTACAATTACATGAAAATAGAAGCTAAAAAAGTTGCTGAGATTATATTATTTATTTTTTATTTTGCTTGTTTTATAATAATGCCTCCCACTACTAAAGGAGAAAATAGAAGATATGTTATCAATAATTTTACAGCCTTTTAAAATGCTTCTATTTTTCATAACAAGAAAAATGCAAGTTTAACATTGGAAAAATAAACAAAGGAAAGTTTATGTGTGTTACAAGTGGTGTTACAATTTTAGACAAAAAGCTTACAATTAGCTGCTGAATCTTTCTCTACTTGTCACCTCACTTCACAAGGCAAAGAGCCTTGATGAAAGCTGTACCTAAATGCAGTTGTAATGGGAGATTAGGAGACAATTGACCTTTTGTTAGTTTCCAGAAAGCAGGGAAAACTGTTTAAATTTGTATGTGTTTATTTTATCTTTTTTTCACTAGATGGTGCTGTTGGAGGGGTTTGACTCCAGTTATGTGTTGGCACCTGCTCAGCGTGAGCTGTAGGCTGAGCCAAGACTAAGAAAGTATTATCATTTTGAAGGGTATATGTACACTTGGCCCATTTAAAATACTGGTGCGGCAGAGCTTTTGCCATGACTCATGAAGAGAATGTGGTATATCTGTGTAAAAATTGATTTTGAGACTATATTTAAACTATGGAAAAAAGTAATTCAGAGATGTATGCTCCCAGAGAGGCCATATTTTTCTTTTATTTTCATAAGCAAGGATTTTATGGTGCCAGAACACAGCAGAAGGCTGTTATCTCAGCATGATCTAAGAAAATCCAAATGCCTGATCCAAGGGGATTAAATATTCTGCTGAACCAAGGGATATTTAGTGTGTCTGAAAAAGCTATTTTCTGGTAGGAATCTCATTTTAATATTGATTCCAACAAAGAAAACAAAAAAAAAGGAAGGTTATGTTTTCATAATGAAAATATAAGCTCTTTCCAGTTTTCTGTTTTCTGAGTTCCTTTTCTACTTTGGCATACTTCTTACTGAAGATATTAAACAATTTTTAAACATTAAAAAGACTGTCAGTTAAGATAAGGTTAGACATAAGGAAGAAGTTCTTTAGTGTGAGGGTGGTGAGGCACTGGAATGGGTTGCCCAGAGAAGCTGCCAATGCGCCATCTCCAGTGGAGTTCAAGGCCAGGTTGAACAGAGCCTTGGGTGTCATGGTTTAGTGGGAGGTGTCCCTGCCCATGGCAGGAGGGTGGGAACTAGATGATCGTAAGGTCCTTTCCAACCCTAACTATTCTATGATTCTAAGTGGTAATAGTTTTGGGTGATCAAAATTTACATTATTGGCATTGAAATTATTCCTACTGTTAAGAGAAAGTGGCATAAAGTCTAGGCCTACAAGAAATCTAGATTTTATTTCTTTTTTTAATATAATCTTTATTTCTGAGTATAAGCCTTAGGTTTTGTTTGCTGGAGTGTCTTGGGGGTCTCGTGAGAAAGAAAGACAGCTTTTGATCCTGAAGATGGTTTTAACAGAGAATAAATGGTTCAAATAGTTTAAAAGCGGCTCCAGCATGTTTTTTTTTTTCCTGATTATCTTCTTTGGTTGAGAAGGCCAAGGCAGAGACTTGCTATCTGGACACTGGTGCTTTTCCATGCTTTTGAAAAATTAAATGGGATTAATATCTGTAAAGGATGCTCAATGATAGCTTTACAGACTGATCTAGTCTACAGACTCTCTCTTAAGAACAGCTGTAACTGAGAAAGTGAAAATTTGCCTTTGCAGCCTCAGTCTGACCCGGAGTGAGGTCAGCTGGTGTAGAAGACATGCATGGTGGACTTTAATCCTTTTCCTTTGCTGGACCTGCAGACAGAACTGTCAGGGAGTCGCTCCATTTATGGCTGAAGCCGAGAATCCCAGCTTTCATCTAATGTCACCTTCTCTACATTTTAGTTTGTACTAAACAGGCCAAATATGAGTGATTCAAAGGTTCAGGAAATATGAATAGAAATTGAAATCTCCTTTCCCTGTTTTAATTAGGGGTAGTACAGTTAGTAGTTGAAACAAGGAGTTTCCTCTGAATCTGAACCCAGGTGCTTCAGTCTGTGGTTCTGATGTTTGTAGCTGAGCTGGGCTGGCACATGAGGGCTTCTTATCTGCTTCTTTGCAAAATCAACTGTGGTGGTTTTAAATGCTGCTGGTAGTAACAGCTTAACTTGTTCCAGCTGTTTGCAAAGCAATCCTGTGTCAACTCCCCTGTTCTATATAGGAGAATTAATGTGTTTAATGTAAACTTGATGTTAAAGGGATATAATTAATTTGGTTCAGAAGGTTGTGTGAACATGCTTTTTAGTCCAGCTTAAATTCTGCTTTATGACCATTCTGAAGGGGTCTGAGGAGCCAAATTCGATGCTTCTGAAGTGGAAATAGTATTGGATGGTATGTTAGGGACAGCTGAACCAATTTAATGAAATGGGCTTAAAAAAGCATAAAACAAAACAAAAAAACCCCAAACCGAAAAACAAACAAAAAACCAAAGCAAAAAACAAAACAAAACAAAACAAAACAAAAAACCAACCAAAAAAACCCCCACCAAACAAATAATCTCCCCCCGCCCCCAACCAACCAACCAACCAACCAAACGGAGGAAAAGCCAAGCCAAGCCTGTGGTTATTGTTTGGTGTAGATGAAGCCTGACCTGAAAAAGAATGCCAGGAAGGAATGAAGAGGAAATATGGAAGAAAACTATGCTAAGACTGGTAAGTGAAAGATGAGCTGGTTTTTGTTTTCACACGTGCTGAAAGCGGAACACTTGAAGGGAGCTCTTGTTTCCCTTTTAAATCTGTAGAGGGCAGCATTGGACCACACTGTGTCCCATCTAGGGTGGCTGGATTCAGACCTTGGATGGTGTCCTGAAGCAGATAAAAATATCTTTTGAAAGAAATGAACTATTAATAAAGAGATGTTTTTTCACGTGGGCGTGGTGTATTTTATATGAGTAATCAACAAAAATAACTCTGGGAGAGGGAGGTGAAAGAAAAGTGCTGTGTAAATGTTGCTGCCAGGGACAGCTCTCACTGCTTTGTGGTTGCAGCCACAAAATTCATGCTGTTTGGCCTTACCTGATTTCTCATCATGTGGATGGCTTTTAGAAAAAAAGTGAAAACAATTAAGGCTTTCAGTGAAGTGAACTGGCCAAAAATAGGTACTAAACATATTAACACACTGAAAAATTTCCAGTATGTTATGTCCTGCCAGGTATGCTCTTGCTATTGGCTTAGGTGCTTCCTTTTCAGTGGGAAAAAAGTTAAAAAAGATAAAAAGAAGATAAACTTGGATGCAGAAAATTGGTTATTTCCATTTCTGCCTTTTCTAAGAACTATGAGGAAAAAACCCCAAACATCCTTTTCTTGGGTTTCTGTACCTGGAGTTCTGTGGTGACATACCTGAAAATGAAGTCTGCAAATACATTCCTGTGAGTAAAGGAACTGGACTTTAGTATCTACCCCCATGGTACATTGGGATGAGATGGCTGTGAAGCACTAAGCCTTCATTGGGGCTCAAACTCTGAAGATTGAGACAGACTCTGGGAAGAGTCTTCCTGAAGCTAAGGGTGGAGCTGGTGACAGATTGCAGGCCAGCACGAATCGCTGGTGATAGATTGGTGCCTTCTGCTGGCTGCTTGGTGGCCTACATGATCTGACATGGTGATCTCCCTCACTGGCTGTGAGACTTAAATGAGCACAGTGTCCACTTGTCTTTTACACTAAGCAAGCTTCACAGCTTTTCATATGTGAACTACAGTAGCATGACAGTTTTCAGAAATTATTACAATTATTATCAATACAATTACAATTCTTACAGTAGTTACAATCTATATTGTATGCAGTGTTTGAAAAATAAGGGAATATGTGCCCCAGAGTTGTTAGTAGTTTACCTGTTCTAAAGAGCTCTCATGGATCACACAGCATACTGGTGTTTTGTTTCTTTATTTTTTAGTATAGCTGCATTGCAATAAAATCTGTTCAAAGGTGTGTCTAAGGAAATGTCGCCACTGAAAAAAGTGTATTTCATTCATTGTTACATCTATTGTTCACTTTTGCCAAGCTTTCTACTTATGGGTTAAATTTTGACTAAACATCTCTAGGGTGTAAATCCATGTCGATCTCAGAGCCTTTGCTGGGTAAACTATAGAAGAACATGGTAAGCATATTTTCTTCGAAATTATGCACATTTTTCACTATTTAATATTTTACTAAACAAGCAAGCAAGCAAGGTACTACAAATTCCATCTTGGAAAAACAAATTTAAAACATTAAACTTGTGAAATACTGGTACATAATATACAGCCAAGCAGTGAAAAGAAAGATTTTTAAATTTAGGGTTTATCTGGATTAGTGTGTAATGTTTGCAGTGACAGGTGTTTCCTTTATGCTTTGCCCAAATGTCTGGAAAGTAGTTTGTCATTAAGTGCTACATTCAGTGTGTATCTCAATTTCAGTATAACTGGAGGGTCTCTGGCTTTGTTAGGTCCTTGTTTTCACATCTGACCTCAGCCAGCTGGAGTCTATTGTTTTAAGCGTAATGTAACAGCTGACATAACATAACGGATATCGAGCTGAAAAACTGAAACAGTGCAGTGAACTGATGCAAAGAGAGGGGAAAGGGAGGAGTTGGGGAGGAGAGACAGGGCAAAACTAGCTTCATGATTCAAAGTGGAAACTTGGTGGCTTGTTTTCCCAGGGGGAATTAGCTAGGAAATAATGGGATGAGTCTGTTGAAGTTCTATTTGCAATTGATTACATATGATAGACTACTGAGACAGGTTTGAATTTGCCAGCTGTCACTAGCTGGTGGCTCTTGAATGGCTTTAAGTGGCCCTTGGTAGGCAAAGCTGGAATAAACTCTGCAGGTGTGGTCTCATTGTAGTGCAGCAGAGCAGTGAGTGCCAATGCCTTAGAAGAAAGGAGGTTTCAGGAGTTAGTAGAGAGAAAATAACTTAAATTGAACACATTAAGAATTTTACTTTCCTGCGTTGGGTCAAGTGGCTTCAATTAGCTGGCTAAAAAAATTAAAAGCAACTGGACTTCTTGGTGGCTTTCTTTTTCTTGGCAGTTTCTAAAGTAAGCGTCTATGAATTCACTTTCTAAAAGCTTCATTATTTCATTTCTTGACTTCTGTGTTTGATGGTAGGAAAGTGCATCTCAGCACTGAACACTAGCTGCTCTTGGAAAGAGAATGGGTAAATGCATCCTCTTAGAAACTTGCCACACTGCATAAAAAGTATCACATACCTGACTGTGCATAGAGAAGGGAAAGATGGTATAGAGATCACTCTGTTATTTCTTCATATATATTTACATCTATGCTTGTTTACATGTATATATATAATTCTATATATAGAACATGTCCGATTTTAGCAATGATTAGAAAAAATACTTCTAGCTGAATTTCGTTTGTATTGGGCAGAGTCTCTGGTAATTCCACGCTACTGAGAGTTTATTCCATGGTTTTAGGAGAGAGGGGAAAAAAAAAAGCAAAGACTCTATATGCTGGTTTTTTATGTCTATGGCATAGGTGACCAAATTAGGTTCTACATTTATAACTGAAATTTTTATGGCATGAGAGTTGCAGTTGTGCAGTATGTTTAACTGTGCATACGGGTAGTCATCATGACTTCAGCAGAGCTTCCTGTGTGCATAAATACTAACAGGATCAGGGTGTAATAGGAAAGGTTTTTTGAACAGTGCCTGATTGTACTTAGGTATAACATAGGAAGCATGAGAGTTTGATTTATGTAACTGCAAGCTGTATTTATCTCGTATTTGGTGTTTAAAATTTATTTTTATCAAATTTATTTTGTAGTATGAAAAATGTCAGCATGACTGAAGCTTCAGTTCTGTTAAACTTGCCTTGCACAAAGGGTTTCTAGGATTGTTCCTGTTGTAATATGGGGCCCAATCCTATTTTATCTGAGTAATCGGAAAGGTCACATGAAAGAGGTTATTAGAGCTATCTATTGAGTGGCTAGTAATACATAGCATGGCATTTGCTCATTATCTCAGCTTATAAAATAAATTAATCCTGTTGTAGAGCTTAGAAATTGGTGTATGTACTGAGCTTTTGGAGAAGTCTTGATAACCCAGACAGCTGTGACATTTCTGGTATGTCATGTGCATTGTCTGCAAACAAGGACAGTGGCCCATGTGCCCTGCTAGTAGCAGCATCAGAGGCTGTGGAACAGAGCAAGTTCTGTTGGTTTCTCTGAGTTGCCTTTAGGGACCTAACATTGAAATAGATGCTCTAAAACTTCTGCAGTGCTCAGCTATCCCACTTGTTCATTGATTTTGGGGACCTGCACCTTTGTGTGTTCTTTACATCAGGTATTTCCACCTAAGCCATAGAACATGAGCATATTTTTAAGATGGTGGATAATCAAGAATTCTTATTAGCTCTCAGGAACAGCCGGACTTTGAAGGAATAACAAAATAACCAAAATGCCTGTTTTCACACCCCAATCTGTGAAAGCAAGCTATGTACTGCCTTACTTTGATGGTTTCCCTTATGCTAATGACACTGAGGCTGACCTTTTTTTCCCTTCAGTATGCTATTAACATCCTTATTAAGGTACCTTTCAGAAACACTCCTTTTTGCTGTTGATTCTGTCAGCTTGTGTTTACATGTGAATGATAGGATGTGTTTACATGGGAATGAATGCAAAAGGAGCTGATTTACTTGTACTTTATCCCTCTGCATCTGTTGCCCAGATCAAGGTGAGAAAGGAGGTTTGCTGTAGAGGTAAACTGACTATTCCATGTTCCCTGCAGCAGGGTGGATACAACATATTTCAATGGTGTTTTGGCTGCAACATTGAGAACTGTTTTAAATCAGAACACATGCATATGATGCCTAACCTCCATCTGGCCTATAGGCAGGGAGCTTGACATCTACCTTCTATGAGCTGCTCAAAGTCATTGATTTAGTCTGGGAAATTTGGAATGAGTTATACTTAGTGTCCAGGGCAGGGGAAAAGGGAGCAGAGAAAATCAAATATTTACTAATCTATCTTCTGTAATGCCTTACAAACATGAAGGTACTTAACCTTGCAGCATTCTTGGGAGGTGAGTATTAGCAGTTTTATGAGTAAAATTGGGTGACCTGTAGCTCTTCCACCCTTATTTGGCTTTGTGAGATAAATCCTTCAGAGAACCTGGGCTGCACTTTCAAGAATTTTGCTTGCATAAATTGGCACTGCTACCTGAAGAAATGGTCCTGCTGCTCCATTCTTTATGCCAACACAAGCATTTGTGCAGCTATGTTGTAAACTGCCTAGGAGAACCCAGATGGGTTCAAACTAACCTTTTTTTTTTGGCCAGATGATATTGTTTCTTTTGGCACCAGTGTTGGCTTAAAGTGTTTGTGGAACTTTAGAGTTAAGATTTGTTAGCTTTTGATAGTTAAAAGTGTGATGGAAACTTTATCTGCAACACAGTTTACAAGCTGGTTTGTGTGCTTATTATTCTTGTTCACAGCCCATTCAAGGGGCTCTGCCTGTAAGATCAAGTACAACACCTAGTAGATTGAGGGCCCACATTAAAAGATTCCAAAGTTCCTACCCTTGTAAACCTTGCAGCCTAAAGAGATAAGGTGGTGTAAAGGTGAGCAGAAGGAGGTGTGAGGAGCCTCTTGCTAAGCCAGGCACGGAAGCAGAGAGAGAACATGACTTACAGAAGTCCTAGTTTTGGCCTGCTGCATGCCTTTGGGTTCAGTGATGGACCTCAGTGATCTTAACACTGAAAACAGAAATATATCTAATTTCTTGTATAATTTTTTTAATTTAAAACTTTGAAAGCTTTTTTTATCTATGAAAGCTGAGATTCTGGACCTTATTTTACATACTGCCTTTCTTGTATTGATGTGACTGAGTAATGAATTAAGCATTTTAAGTAGCATTTTACATTTGTTTTACAACTGTTTTGCTGCAGGACAGCAGGATATCAGCCTGACAGCTGACTGAGACCAACTTGACTGAAATTAATTTTATCCTACAGGTCTAGGCATGCTTACTATAATTCAGAGCCAGTTATTGAACTTGAATTGGCAGCTAAGCTGTCTCTACAAACAAAAGCTGTTTTGTTCAAACTCTGCTAGGAGAGACAGAGTATAGATAAGGTTGCAGAAGCATGTCTCTCTCTGGAAAAGCTTAAGAAGCAGTCATCTGATAGATCAGTCATCTTCACTGCTGCCCCCAACAAATTTTTACTCTGCCCAGAACTGGATTGTACTGCATTTGCTTTCATAGTCTGTTGCAGTGCCTGAGTGCCCCAGAAAACTTTCTTTGGTTTTAGCCACCTTTGGTGGTAATTTGGCTGGATCAAATCGGGCTGAGCACTTCCATAGTGGGTTACTGTCGTTCAGTTTTGTGGGTGGTAATCTCCAAGATGAAAGGTGCTGTAATGAGGAGTTGGGTGTGGTAATATCGTCAATCTCTTGCTGCCTTTGAAGTGATCATGAATTGAGCACGTGGTTGAACATGTCAGTGTAGCCTAGTCCCATGGGGTATAATTGTACTATTATGTCATCATTATTACTAATACAATAACAGGCATATTTGGGTTCGAATTACTGCAACTATTTTGATAAAAAGGAAAAAGAAAAATAAAACCATAGCCAGGCCCCTACTCCCACATATCTCTACACAGAATGACAGTACTAAGTGTGTGTGTAGACTAGTCCTGACATAGCCACTTGCCTTACAGATTCCTAGTGTGTGTGTGTGTGTGTACATATATAAAAATAAAAAAAAGCTGCCTGCATATGAGTAGGATTTTTCAGACATAATGACATGTGTTTCTGTACTTGCAGGTTAGGATTCAGCTCATTAGTAAAATAGTTAAATGTTTAACCACTATGAGTCATGCACCTTTTTAAAGCAAGCACAGTTAAAAAGGGTGTAAAGAAAAAAATTCTTCCCTCACTCCCAGTTGTGAACTGGAAGGGTAGTAAGTTGCTATCTCATCTGCAAGGAAAAAAAAACCCAAGAAAATTAGGGACCTTAGACTGACTGTATTGAAGTAAAACTTTCCACTGGTATGTACTTATATTTGTGATACAGTGAGTAAGGTGGAGAGAATAGATCTGTGTTGTAGACCTTGAATGCAGAACAAGGTTTGCAGCAGTAATCAAAGTGAGTAACTTTCTAAACAAAGACCTATTCTTATATTTTGGTAACAAAACTAGGATACTCCATGTTAAAAAGTTGGAAAAATGCTTTCAAGTGGTATAGCGATAACATGAAATTTTACTTTCTTTTCTTAATTGACTTTGTCAGGTTAATGGCCAGTGAGAGTCAGAGGTGAGAAGCTTAGCAATGCATCAAGTGGCACAAAAATGTACTCTGTAGCCATTCTGTCAAATGACAAATCCCAAAACAAACAGGCAGCCTGTCAATCTTTGCTCTCTCAAGGTCAACAAATGCTGGTTCTGAAATGCTAGTGATGCCATTAAGAGAAAGCTCTTTCACGAGTTGATTCTACTTTTGGAAAGCATCTGAACTCTGGTTTCTAAATGCATGGACACAAGGGACCATTAGGTTTCACATCTCAGGCAGCTTCATTTTGTTTCATAATTTATGTGAAGGGATGTTTTTCTCTTTAAAGCCAAATTCTATATTCATAGATATGTAATGAGCTGTGTGATCTGTATCTAAATTGCTGATTTCTTCTGATTTTGTATCTGCAATTAGCTTTCATTTAGAAAGAAGAAACTAGTGTTTGTAAATGCAGGGGGTAAGGTGTTTTCTTTTGGTCCTTTTCTAACAGCAGTCTTGCTTGTGCTCTTTGCTAGGGAGAGGGAATCGATGCTAATCCAGACAAATATCCTCTTGCATTTTAGATCTACACTAAACAGAGTCAGGTAACAGATTTTAAAATCTTTTTAATGTAAGAACTCCTCAGTGCTATGCTTCCTGTAGATTTCCCACAAATGTGTAGGTTATTGCTACTTTGCATCTGGTAGGGTGATCATCTGGAAAATAGCAGATGAGAAGCGAGAGGTTCTGCTGCTACGGCACTTTGAACATAGAATGGCATGAAAATGCAGGGCACTCTCATGACTAGCTTTAGTCTTAAATATCCATTTGTTATGAGAGAGCAAGAAGACAAGCAGGAGAAACATCTCTTATTTCCAATGACTGTTACCTCTCTCTGAGTTGTCTCTTCCTTGAAACAGCTGTCTCCTTCTCCTTGCTTTTAAATTTGGTGCGGCATTGACAAAGTTGCTAATAGGTGTTTCTTTTTTCTTAATATTTAAAGGAGATGTTGAGCTAGACCTTCTTCACTTACAAAGACTAGTTGCTTTAGAGAGTTGGAGTAAGATGATGGAGACTGTCAGTGAACTCCTTTGTGTGAAGATGTAAAAGGTGGAGGAGGAAGTGCTAAGTGGCTTGGATGAGGGATGAAGCTCACGATCAGATACTTCTTGTCATTTCTGTATTTCTGTCACCTCTTGAAACAGGGACTTCTAGAGTATTATAACTCCTGAATGAATTACAAATGTCACTCATCTGTGACATTTGGAATTGTATCTTCTGTCATTCCTTCCCTAGCTTGAACTTAAAAATTTTTACTGACTGAAGCAGCTTACCAGGTGTGAAGAATTCAAATACACAGAAAGCCAATGTTGATTAAAATTTGTGTGTGTATGCTTCTGCTGTTTTAGAGTTGTGAGTGACTCACATTGCCTTTCTGAATGTGCATTTAGGCTTTCATGCACGGTATCACTCTGCTTGCATGTCAGCTGTTTAAAATTAAAATATCTTTTAGTCACTTTTATATAAATATTAATCCCTGCCTCTATCCTGAAAGGCTTCAGTACCAAAAGAATAGTGAACATTTTAAAACAAAAATAAAAATTGAACTGGTATGGTGTATCCATTAAAACTGCTACTCTTTTTCTTGTTCATGCTTACTCTTGGGGGGAAGGCTGAAAACAAACAGTAAAAATCTTTTCCAAAGATTTGTGTTTCTCTCTTTTAATTTTGTTTTATTTCCCAGTAAGATAACTTTCACGTGCTGTGGGATCAAGAGGAAAAACAATGGCATCAGACTAACCAGCATAGTGGAAGTGATATACAGAACAAAGAAGGCTTTTTATATGTAATCTTTTAGTTTTTTATTCATCTCAATTCACAACATGGGAAATCAGTAATTTTCAGTCGCTTTGGTAAAGTGGTATTAGGTCAAAATCAAACAGTCCTTTTAACAAATGAGTTGACTGTAATGTTCCTGGCTCTAAGGCCATAGTTTCAAAGTAATGTGCTTTTTACTTACGTTTATTTATTGTCAGTAGTTTATCAGGCCTTTGTTGGAATTAGGAGCCACTGTGGGAAGCCAAAAATTGAACTTTATGTAATATAATCTATTTGTCACTTAGTATCAATTCCTGAACAGTGATGCTAACGCATTCGGACTTCAGCATCTGGAGCTCACATTTGAGTATTCAGCCACTAGGTAGGGTCTAATGTTTCAGTGCTTGCTTGCATGTAGTTCTTTCCTAGCTATTTCCCATCTGTGTGTGATTGTCCCACTTCCCTAGGGGTCAGTCACCAGTGTTGCCAGACAAGTTTTTTCCCCAAGAGAAACTTTTTTTTAACTATATCACTTATGAAACTGGAATAGACTCCTAGATTCATTGTCTTCACTTCAAAAGCCAGAAAATTTATAATAAAGGAGAAAGCTGTGGGATTATGCTTAAGCATATCTCTCAGATTAATCTATAGCTTTTTATTTCATGGTCCAAATCAAAAAAAGAATGATTCTTCATTCTCCATCAACATATTGCAAAATCAAGGCTAATGTTTCCATGGAATGATAAGGTGTGATTGCAAGGAAGACTAAGAAAAACTGTTAGAATCTACAGCTGGGCACTCAACCTCCCTGAGAAAATCAGTTATTGAAAGAAAAATCTGTAATAGCTAATGTACTAAAAATGCTGTTAAAATCTGTGATCTACCTTCCAGCTCTTCTAGTACGTTTACGGCTGTCAGGCTTTCTGGGGAATATTCTATGCCTTCCTAGCTGATGAAGACCTTGGAGGACAGCAGGCAAGCCTGTCCTTGAGCAAGAGCAAAATTTACTGATCTGTATCCTTGGCTTCCTGTGAGCTTCCAAGAATGTGCTTCTGTGATTGCTGCTGCAATTTTGTGTGCTACTTGTGGTGCCTGGGAGTTGGCTGTAAATGAGGGCCCCTTTGTGCTTTGGGCCCAAGCGTAATATTGAGACTTAAGTATTGAAGAATAAAAGCAGTAGGTGCGCTGGACTGAAGGACACTTCCCCAGGCCTGTGCTCTATTTTTGTAGGTAGCAAAGTAGCTGTTAGTACTAACTACAGAGGTCTGAACCATCAAGTAAATAGGGTAACTTTTGTCATATACTGTCCCTCTGTTTTCTTCTGTGAGCTGGCTTCTTATTTTAGGTATTAATAAACAAGTTGGAAAGTTTTACTAGAGCTGATGGGGCAGAACTCAGTGTGGAGCAGTACCTCTTCTGTCTCTTGAACAAGCATCAGTGAGGGAATGAAGCTTCCCTCAAAACATCTGCCTGAGCTGTGCCAGTATATCCACCCCCAAGGGGAGATGCCTGACTCCAAGGGTGGGGCCAGACCAAAAAGGAGGTGCAGGAAAATGGAAACAGGGGTGAAAAACAGATGCCAAGATGTTTAAAATACAGCTGCTGCATCTGTCCAGTGGTCTATCTCCTGTTTATGGAATAGATTTTATGAAAGATGCACTTATTTATGCTAGCCTATGATGTGCAGGTCTAGACCTACTGGCACGTTTTAAGAATTTGGTAAAGAAAGTGCCTGCACTTTTTGCTTTAAGGTAATTTAGACTAAAAATCTTTGAAGTAAAATAAACATTGTATTTTAAATAGCTGAAGGCATTTACTATGCTCACAAAGACGTTTGCTCTTTGCAGACTGCTTTGAGGAGATTTATTTTTTGTCTAGAAGAAACAAAAATATTTGTAAGCTTGGTTTTGACTCCTGATTGCCAGGAGTCCTCTTCTGTGTGAAGTGGAATTGTACAAAACATCATTAGTATGAGTGCAAAGGAGAGAGACATTGCTGGTGGAGTGACCTAGAACACCTACATGAAAATCTTTCTTTCAGTGGCTGCTTTCAAGGATCATGGTTTGTATTTGTTTCAGTTTCCTTCCCTGAAGTGCTGCTGTTAGGGTTGGCACTTACAGCAGTCCTGATGTAGGTGCTGTTTAGAGAGGTTACCCTCAGGAGCCTGAAGAGGTAACTATTGCTGCAGGTTGAGAACCGTGCCTGACAGCTTCCTGCATGTTTGTTACCACCTGAAATTTGGGGCAGCTTTCCAAGTTTTGAAATGTTCAGTGGTCCTGCACTGTGAAATCCGTCTTCATTGGTGTAATTGATTCAGCTGGCAGGGACAGATTTATTATTAGCAGTGGAAAATGGAAACCCTGTGAAACATGACAAACCTTCACATAAGAAGTGGTGTATTTTCAGCTACATTTTGCTTTGATTCTCCCTGCCAGCTGCACTGTGAATATATATGGACCAAACCTGGAAACAGTTTTTTAAGCCCAGAACATTAATGCTTGCAGTGCTGCTGTTAAGCTTTATTAGATACAAAGGTTGCACTTGTAATTGAAAATGGTGAGCTGCAGATGCTTAACCCCTCTTCATACATGGGTGGGATTTTAGATTCAGGTTTGGTGCCTACCTGTTATATTTTTCAGTGCACTTGAAATCAAGTTGCGGCCTTTTGCAGAGCTTTGGATTTCAGAGAAGTATCACCACTGTCTGATTCAGAGTAGCATTACTGCCAATTCAGAGTAAATAAGTATGTTCATATTTTTCCACACAAGCGTGTAAAAAGACTGTCTTATAACCTAGTAATTTGCTGTAAATGTTAATCTTTGCCCTTCAGTTTAAGTGTATGTGCACAGAACAGTCTATTTATGAATATGCTTTGTTAAATCACATGTGATTCTTATTCTGCAGTTGTTTGTGTTAGTGTACCCTACAGTCTAGAAAGAACAGTTACGAGCAATTGAGAACATGGAATGTAGAAAGATATTTTAACCAATGTGTCTGAATCAATGACCATTATCAAATGAAATTATGGCAATTAATTACCAGTGTATTGGGTTTGTGTGGTAAGGTTTTGATAGTGTTGGGGATATGGGAATGGCTTTTCTGGGAAGCTTCTAGCAGCTTCTGTGTCAAATAGGGCCAAGGCCAGCCACTTCCAAGAAGGAGCTGCCGCTGGCCAAGCCTGAATCTGTCTGTGACAGAGGTAGCACCTGTAGGATAACATATTTAAGCGGGAAAAAAAAACAAGCCTGTGCAACTGCAGCTGGAGGGAGGACTGAGAACATGAGAGAGAAGTAGCTTTGCAGATACCAGGATCAGTACAGAAGGAGGGCAGGAGGTGCTCCATGCGCTGGAGCAGATTCCCCTGCAGCTCAGGGTGCAGACTCTGGTGAGGCAGGCTGTCCCTTTGCAGCACATGTAGGTCCATTGTGGAGCAGATCTCCACCTGCAGCCTATGGAGGATCCCACACCAGAGCAGGGGGATTCCCACAGGAGGTGTGACTTTGTGGGAAAGCCCACACTGAAGCAGGGTCCTGGCAGGATCTGGAAAGAGGAGCCCAGGCTGGAGCAGGTTTGCTGGCAGGATTTGTGACCCCACAGGGGTCCCACATTGGAGCAGTTTGTTCCTGAAGGACTGCACCCCATGGAAGGGTTCATGAAGCAGTTCATGAAGACCTGTAGCCTGTGGGAAGGACCCATGCTGGAGGTGTTTGTGGAGGACTGTCTGCTGTGGGAGGGACCCCACGCTGGAGCAGGGGAAAAGCATGAGGAGTCCTTCCTCTGAGGAGGAAGGAACAGCAGAGACAACGTGTGGTGAAGTGACTGCAACCCCCATTCCTTGTCCCCCTGTGCCGCTGCAGAGAGGAGGTAGAGAATTCAGGATTCAAGTTGAGCCTGGGAAGCGGGGAGGGGGAAAGTGTATTTAAGACCTTGGTTTGTTTCTCATTACCCTATTCTGATTCAATTCATAATAAATGAAACTAATTTCCCCAAGCCTGTTTTGCCTGTGATGGCAACTGGGGAATGATCTCTCTGTCCTTATCTCGATCCAGGAGCCTTTGGTTATCATGTTTTTCTCCCCAGTCCGGCTGAGGAGCAGAGTGGTAAGGTGGCTTTAGTGGGCTCCTGGCATCCACCCACCACGCTGGTTATGTCACAAAGTCAGAAAATACCAAGTGAGAGAACGTCATTCTGGTAAACAGATAAACACACCAGACTAAAAGACAAACCAAACCCTCCCTAAGGACTTGACCTAAAGAAAGGAAGCCGCATAGAAGTCAGTGAAATGCCTAATTTTCTGGTTACCAAAATACTAAAGTAAAATTCCTGAGTTTGTTCAAATAGCTCTTGTAATAGTAACAGCCATGCATGAATTTCTCTCCTGTCTTCTGAAATATTTTTTAGAAAAACAACCTAAATCCTGTTTTTTTGCCAATAAATATTTTGAAAAAGAAAAAACCACACAAGAAAGTTTTGTGTATGTGACAGAATTTTGCTTGCTTATGTTGTTAGAACTTGATTTCACTCTTTGACTATAAGGTTATGTTTAAAAGCTACATTCTTCTGGCATCTGCCCAGGTTAAGTTCTTCAGAATTCTAATATGGGTTAAAGTAAGCAGTAGTAGTAAGTAAACAAATGTGGCACAGTCAAAGCAAATGCTTTGATCAAGTATCTTTGATGAATGTACGGTTATGGAAAGCTTTAAATAACGTGTTTTATTTCTGTCTTGCATTAGATGAATCAAACCAGGTGGACTCTAGAAGTTACATATCTATCTGTTTTATAAATTTATATGATTAATCAAGAATTATAATAGTGCAATATGCATGTCTTTAAATGCATTTAAAAACACGTCTGGCAGTAGATACATAATTTAGTTACGTAACCAAATGATTAACAAAAAGGTGAAAAGAAATGACGATGTTGTCTAACCTTTCATTTGTATATTGAACCTAGGTACTTCTTCCTCTTTGTACAGAAATTTCAGCTTTTGATAGTGTTTATACTGCCTCGAGCACTTACGCTTTGCAACTCTCTGGAGGAAAAGATGGCAGTTACAAGAGCCTTGTACTGCGTGATTGTTCCCTTAGTATTTGTGAGATGCTGTCATGTTGCTTATCACTTCTTTAACGCTTGTAGGGTCTATAGCAATTATGATTCAAAACAGTGTCCCTTTTTTGGTAGAGACATTAGCCGTTGATTTTAAACAGAAAACTGCCTATTGTATTTTTATGTTAAGGAGCTTTCTTGTGCCAAAAACTTAAAGCTGTGATCTACTACATACAAACCGCTTGATAAACTGGCACAGTCAGTGACAAGCTAGCAGTGGCAGCTTTTTCAATATACATTGCTCTGCAAAACATAATGTCTAAAATTGAAGTCTGTCTCCCTGGGCTTTTTTAGGCATTGAGAATCTGAGCTGCATAAATAAGAAGGAACTGTAAGATGCTGTGTTGCATGGAAGTGGTTCTGCCTAAAAAAGAAAGCTTTGAGCCAGTATCTATGTGACAGTTTCAGTTGAGTTTAGTATCAATGGATAAAAAAAATTCATCTGCCTATTCCCCTGGGTGGGAGTTGTTCCCATAAAAGATGGGAGACAGTGACATCTGCAGTGGCTTGCTCCTTTGCTGTTGCAGTAGCTCACAGTCTGAGTCATTGCTTTAAACTTTTGTTGGTCTCATATTAAATTAATGCAATAGAATTGAGAATTTTATCGCCTACTGAAGAGCTGGCATGCATTCACTTTTTATCCCTGCTGTTGGATCTAGCAGAAGATCATTGCATTCACCTCTCTGTAGTACTTCAAATTTTTTTCTTAATTATTTGGGTGGGGTTTTTTTGCTTGCACTTCATAGCTTTCAGGAACCCGAGTGCTGCTTTTGCTTAAGGCTGAAGTACCAACGCTTGCCATCTAATCGTAGGCAACTGAGGTTGCACCTCCACACTTGAGGTGTAACTGCAAGTTAGAGCCTCAGCATGATTCTGTAGATGCTCTTCTGCACAAATTCATTGGTGGGCCTGCCGGTTTTGCAGCTAAGAGCAGAAAGTGAGGTGGGAGGAATGCAGGCTTTGTTGCATTTGTGAAATTAAATATAAGTTTCTAAAATCTCTTAAAAAGCATGGGTGAATCTTTCCGATGTAGGTGAAGTTGACAGGTGTCCTCTCTCTGGCACAGTTTATGGTTAAAGAATCCAGCTTTCGTTACAGATGTGTAAATCTTGGTCCTAGTGCCTACATCACTTTGGAAGGCATGTTAGGGGTTAATAAACCACTGAAACACTTGTGAAGACTTTGTCTCAGGATGTAATGCATATTTATAGCTGTTGTGTAGCTCTATCAACCAAAAATGTGCCTTGTGATGCACTCCTGGTTTCAGGGTCTTGTATGTTCTAAGGAGAGCTAATGAGCTTGTTTGGTTTTCTGATTGAAAGCATAAGGACTTTGTTTAAAAGCGTGGAGAAGCAAAAAAACTTTATACGTAATTTCCTTTTTTTGGATGCAGTTGTATTTTATCAAAAATACACAGTTCTATACTGCTGTTGCAGTACAATGTGTGTTGTATGCTTTGTAGGAATGGTAGGGATTCTTGTGATACAACGTTCAAATACCATTTCATCGTGTGATTTTTCTAGCAAAATTGTTTTTAAAATAGAACAAAAAGGCATTCTTTTACTTCTGCGAAATAAAAGTGTCCTGATCATTTCTGGAACAACTAGTATTCTTTGGAGTCAAAATGAATGGGAAAGGTCCATGGTCTTGTTGCAGCAGTGTTGTATTCAGATATTCATTGAAAGCCTTTTTTAGCATGATGCAGACTGGCTGCTCTCACTTCTTCACTGCTTTACATTTTATCAGACCTTAAGTGATCTTAGTCTCAAGCATCCGTAATCCTCTGCTGTGGCAGGGCTGTAAGGGTAAGTGCCTGAATGTAATGAACAAACTCGCCATGAAGTGGAAATGGCCACATCAATAAGGCCTGGGGGAAGCTGGATTTAAATGAAGAAAGCAGTAAGAGATGTAATCTCTCAGGATATCTGAAAGAAAATCTGATTGCCTTGGCTGATTTAGAGAGGAAACACTGATTTTTCACTGATGTAATTTATCCAGCTTTTACTTATCTTACATATCAGCATGCAACCATTGTGGCCTACAACTGCAGTACAGGAGAAAAAAAGATATGTACATTTTCTTTGTTGATAATGCCCCATATATAAACCTCTAAGTGCTTAGAAGATCTTTACAGCCCTGTAACAGTGCAAGCCACATGGTGGCTGTTAAACTGATCAGTCAAACCTGTGAAACGTTCCTCTTACAGTGCCCAGCTCTAGAGACTGTCTCTGCTTCTTGCTATGGAAATTTTCCTCACTTGTAATTTTAAAGGAGAAAAATGTTCAGTGCTGTTCTTCAGTATAGTGCAAAGGGAAGTGTTGGTGGAGATTGTGCAGGCAGCATGAAATTCTGTAGTTTTTTTCCACCATGGCTCACTTTGGAGGACCAGTAATGGCTGCCCCCTCATCTATTGCTCCTTTGCTATCCTAACTCCTTGCTTAACTTTTTATCAGCAGCCTTTCACTTTCATCCTTGTCTGATACCTGAGGGGGGACACAAAAAGCCCTCTGCAAAATATGTCCAGTGATTCTGACTGGCAGGATTGCTTAAGAGGAAAGTAAGGAGGAGCCCAAATGCTTTCTCTGCATGTCTGTGTGCTTCCCTAGGCCAAGCATGCCATTATTGTTTCTTCTGGATGTGCTGATTCAGCATTGTAATGGTGTGTAATATATACAAAATATGAGTGGCTACATATGTGAGCTTAAAAAGTAAACAGGTTAGAGTGCGTCCTCTGTGTATTTATAGCTCACTGACATCAGCAGGAGCTACATACATCTGAAGGCAAATTCAGCCTGTGTGATAAGTGAGAAAAAAAGTATGCCTTAAGCAAAAGAAGCAGAGGCTGCATATCAGACATTTAAGTGAACATCACTTGTAGCTGTCTTAATATGTACTAACATTGTGTATCTAACCTTAGCGATTAGCGCCTATTAGATATAAATGTGGTGAGAAGCTATACTTTTCTGTAGTTGCTTAAAAGTTAGAAATAGGCATGACTGAGTAGTTTGGAGGACATTGAATTAAACATGCTTGAATTAATAGGGTAATGATTGGTGCTGCTCAGAGCTATAAAATAAACACTAGCTACAGCTCTGTGCTATGTGACAACCAGATCAAGCCATGGAGTTGCTAGAAGTATTCTGAAATGAGTCAACTTTGTTTTTAAGTGAGAGAGATAATCCTAAGAAAGCCCTCTACACAGGCTCCCTGTGCAGTTAACATTTTAAACCCCCCTTTGGCTTGTTGTTATGACTTCAAAGATACTCTAAAGCCTTTGTTAAATTGATCATTAACTCTGCAATGTTATAATTAGACATTTGAACTTGGCTGCATTCAAAAAGAAAACACAAGAATGAAAATCCTAACCAGTGTTGTTTCTCTGCAGCTCATCAGCATGGTTAGAGAAGGATTAAAGTTCCACAGGAGTTAAAAACCAATGGGAATTGAAGGCAGCCTTGCAGGAAAGATAGGGAGCCATTAATCCACAAAATTTTTCTTTGAAAATATGGAGCGAGGATAATGTCAGGAGCCTGAAATGGGTTACTGCTGGATGTTTAGATTTAAGCTGATAAAACGATTTAGATGGGAATGTTGGGCTATAGGAGCATGAGTTGGGGAAGCCTTAGGTTTCCAGCCCAGCAATTGAACATGTTATACCAAGTGGTTGTTGCTGCTGCTGACCTATTGCAAGTCTGTAAAACCAGCAGAGAAAGCACCGTAAGACGGCTTTAAACGATAGCAACAAGCTCAAGCGGCGGCTAAGAAGATTGAGGGTTGGATGCTGTGGTTAAAGTTTATGAGGTCTGGGGCAGGAAGGGGGAGAAGCTCAGCCCTACATCTCACACTTTCTTTCCTCAGTCTCTCCTGATGGAGTATGGGTCGAGACAACAGCTGGTAGCTACTATATGCCCGGCTGCATAGTGGATGGGAAAACCCATCTCCATAGTAACAGAGAAGGCATTGCATGTGCTGCTCCGGCTCGATCTCGGGAATAGCTGGCTAAAGACATCTGGTCAGTGTAGCTAATTCTCAGGGGAAATTAGCTCATTTCATCTGATAGTAACCCCAGAAACTTTTGACTTAGTTTAATAGTATGATGCTGATCATGAGATAGAACTGACTGGTACAGCAGTTTAAAAAGTCAAAGATTATCTAACTACTTTCAGATAAACATTTTTTTAAGGAAGGCTTTTTCTTGTGCTCAGTCCCTCACCCCCTGTTCTTCTCCATGGTAATGTTTCTGTGTAGCATGATGGCCATTTTTCAGTATGGGGTAGGTTTTAGGAATTTAAAGGTAGTTTTCTCTTTGTAAATATTTATTTCTTTTGCTTACACAAACTCTTATTATGCAGTGAAGTCTCTAAGCCTTTCATCTTAGTGAAGCTCTGTATAGTCTGAGGTACTGTCTGTGTTAACATCCTCTAGAAAGTTCACTCCCCACACCCAAAATCTTGAGTCAATTAACTCTTAACTATTTTCAAAAGAAGTACTCTGACCAGCTCACATGGCTACAGATAAATCTCAGAATAACTGGTGAATATGTGTAAAAGTCTTGAGCCATTTAAGATCAATGAAATAAATTGCAGATCATATTTTTGTGTACAATATAGGAAAATTTCTAATTGATTTTGCAGAACAAATTCTGCATCCAGTATGCAGAGAATATACTGAGGATGTGGTGGTTGGGTACGCTGTTGTGTTTTTTTTATTAACCAGAAAAGTTTACCAGCTCATACTATCCTGTGTAACATTTAGAATTCTGGAGGAAATTAAAGAGTGGAAACTTTTTTCCATTTGCATGTGAGGACACCATTATGTATTTTTTATGTGCCAATAAAAGAATGTAGTAGATAACAGCTCTTCTATAAATACAATGCTTCCACAAAAGTCTTACAAGAAGCCCAAGAGCAACATCCTAATTGTGTAGGGCACAAATAAATGCTTGACCTTCCACCACCTCCCACCCACTACTGACATCTACTCCTGATTATATATGTTTGACCTCAGTGGGTTGTTGTGACCACGGTGAACTGGAAAATGAAAATGTGTGGACAGGCCTAAGCCTAGACCGTGTATTTCCTTTTTATTTGTTTGATAGCAGAGCTGTCAGTCTTTGAGAAGCCCTGCCAGTGATTTCTGTTTGAGCATGTGTGGTTGAATGAGAAGTGTACTCAGCTCTGATGGGTAACAGCAATAAATGATTATATTCAGAGTAAGAGCTGTTAGCTGCTGTGGTTCTTAAGAAGGTTCAGGGTAACCTAAAGATCCTAACAGAAACCTGAGAAATGCTTAAAATAAACAAAGGGGCCTGAGCTTCCTAAGACAAGTCAGACAAGTGCAGCAGATGTTTGAGGGCCCCAGATGGGTTGTAGAGATGTTAATAAACCAGATGAGCTGAAATCAGTTAATGAAAGAAATTTAATCAATCTGAGTTGATTCAAGAGGTGACTACATGATGGATACATATTCTTTGTTGAATGACAATTCATCGGTTTGCTTTGTCTCTGATGAATGGAGTTACATCTCTCTGTGGAGTTAAACCATTCACACTAGGTGTCAGATTTTTTTTCCCCCAAAATGCTTCTCTTTTCTACTTGGAAACAGTCAGGTAACAATGTGAAGAAGTATGTGGGCGGGTGGTGGTAAGACTGTCTTTCCTGTTTCACTCTTAACTTCACACTGAGTTTCATGCCAAGTGAACTGTCCTTGAAACTGAAAAATAAACCTCTTGGTTTTGTAGTTTAAAAAAGTTCTTTCTGAAAGTGATTTGCAATTGGTCACTTTTTTTTTTTTTCCTTTTAACATATGTTACAAGAATCAATTGGAAAAAATTCTACTTAATCATAGAAAACTGATATTATTATAGAAAAAATGATGATGCTAGGGGGCTTTGGGCATCTTGAGGTGGATGGTTGTTTGTCTTTCTATTGGGGTTGTTTGTTTGTTTATTTCTATGAAGCCGAATGGCTTTGGTTGAAACTGTCTTCCTGAAGCTGGACCTTGATAAAAATTAGAGAATCCCAATGGCAGTGATTATTAGCATGAAATCTTTTTTTCAGAGTGTAGAAATGGTATTTCTTTTCTGCTGGGCTCCTTATTTTGGCAACACTTGTAGGAAATTTAAATCTCCTCTGACGTGCCTGACCTTCTGATCTGTTCAGATCAAACAGTGGATTTGGGAGTTTTGAGAGAGAAGCTGGAGGTAGACAAGGTAATCATATGGACCTCTCTAGGGAGACAAGCCCCAAAACTAAAACCCTTCATAAACCTGTCATTCAAGTGAGAACTAATAGTAAACATCCTTTGCTGTTTATACCATTGCTTCAAGCTGAGAATGCTTCACTGGATAATTTAAAGCAGTTCTTCTAGGTTGACTCTGATTATTTTTTTATTTTTTTTCTTTTTGTAGCTTTTAGCTGTCTGAAAGTTCGGTTAGGTCATATAAGCCAATCACATAGGCTTTCACTTCATGGAAAGCGGTGCTCCAGAAAGCATTGTGTATTACATCTTAAGATACTTAGGACACTCGACATTAATTTCCCCTTGTATGTGCCTATTTCTCTCTATTAATTATAGAAAAAGCCATGTGTGTTTATCCTATGCAAATACTTGGAGTTTTCATTCTCCATGAAGTCACTTTCTAGCCAGGCAGCTCATACTAACTTAAGTTTATCAGTATTAATATTGATATTGTTTGTACAATTGTTTTGTAGTTAGGAACATGCTTGTAATACATCACATGTCACATGGTGTTTTTAAGTTTAGCTGGCACTTGTAATATGATACAATTGCATTTCTGATGCTTAATACATGCCGGCTTTTATTTGTGTTTTCCTTTCAAGAAGCATAAATCATTATGTACCTCAGGACTCAGATATATGTAGTGTAAGGGTGTAATCTTCCCTTTTCAACAGATAGGTTCAGCTATGTTTATTATGGATTGCAGCTTGTTTCAAGGGTCATCCCATTAACTTAGATGGGAATAATACAGTGGGAGAGGTGTTAGAAGTCAGCTTTCTGTGATGTAGTACAGGCCAGGTTAGTGTTAAAACCCCAAACTGAAGTCTAATCCTGTGATCCAGATGAAACAAAATGTCAGAATTATTCTTCCTGCCAAAACTCTGAATAGCTTCTTTTATTGTTGAGTCCTATGATCGTTTTGGCTCACAGGCAGAATTGCACAATGGACTGAGCAACACTAAAAGGTACAACCTGAGCAAAAGAGGAGCTTCTCGGCTCTTAAAGAGGAATAGATACTTCAGCGGGGTTCCTTTGAGCCTGAATTCTGACTGACTTATTTCAGTCAGTCAGAATTCATAATTTATTTTATTTTAACAGTAAAACAAGTTGAAGGTTGAAAAAGCCCTGCTTTTTCCTGCTTTAAAGAGTAGAGAGAAGTACAGAACATGAAGTAAAGTTAAAAGGAACTTCTTGAAGGATCCCAAAAGTAGGTTTTAATTATGGCCAAAACTAATGCAGCTGGAATTTCCATGGAAAACATCAGTGCAATAGGCAGTTAGTATAAAGACACCTCCAGTTTGCAATAGGTCCCCCCATCCTCCTCAAAGCTTGTTCACCTTGTTCTCCATGTAAAAAAAAAAATTATCCATGTTTAACACCATGCTTCAGATTGAAACAAACATGACTTTTTGTAACTATACTTAAGAGTCACATGGTGGAAGCTACTTGGTGTTGCACTAAGAACTGATTGCTTATTCTATCTTTTTAAACAAACTTTTTAGAAGTTTGCTATCTTTTTAAACAGAAAATACTTGAAGTCATGTCAGATAATTCTCACAGCCTGCAAATAATTCACAAAGTGTTTAAAAGAGAGCTTTCATGGTATTTTTCAGAGTGATTTAGCACCTGAGATGAACACATTTCATGTCTTTATAGCGTGAAATATTCATTACTGTTACTCAAAAGGTGTGAAACCACAGATAGTATTACCAAAGAGTTTCTACCACATTTTGAGTACCGTAAAACATGCTGTTTAAATAGACACAGTGTTTTTGGCTTTAGCAGTTTGCCATTTGGGACAAGTAATCTGGTTCATGATAACAGAATTCTTTGATGTAACATGCTAGGGGCTGATTTCTAATGAGGAAAGCTTTATTGATGGACTTACTAAAACACACGTTCATGTCATCAGCTTTGGTATCCCAAGTGCAATAGCTGATAAATATTCAAATACCCAGTTATGGGACACAGCCTTACCATACTTTTATGTCTAGAAGGTTTTCTTTGGCCATCCAGCTGATGAGGAAATGCATATTGTACACAAAGCAGTCCCTTATGTGCTTTTCTAGTGTAATGTAATTGTTACTAATTATACCCTGAACAGCACTAGCAATTGACACTTCTCTTCAAAGCTAAATGTGCAATGTGTTATGTGTTTGGGAAAGGGGAAACACGAGGTTGTCATTAAAGTCATTTTTAGTAGAGCTGGAAATAGGATGCAGATCTAATCATGGCAGGCCACTTATTTCATCTACTGAGCAGGCACTTTTCAAATGGATGAGTTTGGTTTTGCTGCCTTGCTCCCTTCAACAAAGGAGGACAGGCCTCTGACCCTGGTTTCCTTACTTTAGCCACATTTACTGATGCTTTAAGATAACTGGAAAATTATCCAAACTGAATTGCAGTTCAAATAGGCTCTTCTTCCTCTAAGATCCATAAGGTTGGCCCAAACCTTTGACATTCTGTCATGTCCAGGAGTCTTGGCCACTTGAGGCATTACTTCTTTTGTAAAACTATTAAAAAAGGATATAACCCAAACATGCACTATTTATGTGCCAGTATTTGGTTGTTGTGTGTCAAGACTCCCTTTTTTCCTTTCCCTCAGCCCTAGAAAAGAACTTAGCCTGGTAATTATTTATTATGCATACTGAGAAAATGCTGCTTTAAAAGAATGATTTACAGTGGAAATAACATATCTCTCAGTGGTGACATGACGTGACAAAAGTCATGTGTCAGTTGTTTGCCACATAGAGTAGTGCCTTGAATATTGGACTAGTAAATACTAAGGTTGAGTAGCTTTAAAGCAAGGAGTTACCTTTCTTTATGGTAACCTGTTGCTTCATTTCTGTTAAGACAACTTGTACAAGTGTTGGCTCTTGCAAATTCCTCCATTGCTGAGCAAGTATCTTTTTGGGTGGGCTGAGCATTTTTGGTTCCAGTGGGTAATTTTAGCTCTCTGGTTTGGCACCAAGACCTTTGCTGTCTAGACTAGACTTTCAGATTTTTATAATATCACATCTAGCACAGTCAGATCTTGAGAGGCTCAAGCAGGACGGGCATACTAAAATCAGCTTTTTGAAACAATGAAAACTGAGAACGGCAGAGAAAGGTATAAAGGGAAGGCTCAAATATGAGATGATCTTTTGACATCTTAAAAAACCCAAAACAAAACAGTTTTTATAATTACTGACAGAAGCTGTCTAGCTGTGGAGTCAGACTGCCATTTGCTTAATCACTTAAGATATTGGAAAATATGTTTGGAAAGTAGGCATTTCCAAAGATGTGTTTAGTTTAATTGCTAATTTCAGCAATGGTAAATCACACATCAAAGAGAAGGACCTAGAAAATTCAGCTATTTCTAGAAAAAAATTGTACCATGAATCACCTGCAAGTACAGCTTGCGTCAAGAGCAGATATGCCTCAAGCCTTAGAAAAATGAGTGCAGTAGGAATGAGAGAATGCAAACTCCTGCTCCACTGCTACCAGCTGGATATTCTGATATGCTAATGCATTTAAAATGCATAACCAGTGCTTTGGTTGTTCTAATAATGTGTATTTTAAAGTCGGCTCAAAATCTGTCCTGCGTTGCCCAGTGTTTCAGCATAGAAAAGGATCCTCTGTCTCTGAACCATGCCTCTCGTGTCCCTTCCTTTAAGTTGCAATAGTTTTTTTCTTTTCTAATACCACTCCACAGAGGGAATTCTTCTGGTTGGTTCTGGTTCTTCTTCTTTTGCTTGCTGCATCAGCTGCCTGCTAACCTATTTACTGTTGCATAGTCTTTAGTTTATTCTTGACATGTCCTAGGCATTGTTTTTATAAGGTCTCTCCTTTTCCAAAATGTATTGGAGTACAGTGTTGCTAAATTCTGCCAAATATCAGTTAAATTCATTCCATATAATGCCTATTAGTTTCCTGAGGTATTTGATGTCTTGAAGCTCAGACCAGCTGCTACTAAGAAGGCCATGGCTTTAAGATTTATTTTTTTTTTTCTTCCAGCAATGAATAGTGCACTTGTCCTTTATTTGTAAAGGGAGCAGGGGAAAGGTGGCAGTGAGTGAAGGGTGTTTCACAAAGCTGGAGTTCTCCTTTCGTAACTTTGAATTCTGCAAAGAGCTGCCTTTGCACCAATTATTTATGTTGGACCCAACACTGATAGAAACATGAATCCAAGTCAAAATACAAGTCTTTGCACAGAACGGTAGCTTGGTTAATGGGGTATGCAACTTCAGAGAGATCTGGTTTATATCTTCATTTTGCAAATGTAAGTTTAGTTTGGTCCGTTTGGAACATTATCAAAGCTCTAGGGAGAATTTGCACTGAGTTAATCATGTGCTTTGGTTGGTATAAATTAACTTCCCATTTTAGTGTGCTATAATCCTGATGTGCTGAATGATAGCCGCAACTATTTAAAGCTTGCTGATTGCAATGAGCGCAGGAAATTGGCACAAGAAGGAAACTACTTGCCTTCAGTATGTGAAATGTATTTGCCACTTAGCGGAAAATGCTGACTTTGTTGCTTTCAGTTAAGTTTATTTTGCATGGCGAATAGTTCTTCTGTCCTCCTTCACAAATTTTAGAGGCAACTGTAAAATGCTGACTGAATGGGCTGTGTACGTATGGTATCTGAGAGGTTTTTATTAGCTGAAACTAGCACATGTGTTTTCCTGTGAGGAGTATTAAGTGCCTGGACTACAGGTTTAGTGTGTGACTGTTTTTGCAGCTGTGTGGAAGAGCATGATGCGTATTCCCTGGAGCAGGCCTGGGGGAGAGCTCAAGGATGTTGAGGCAAAAGCAGGTTCTGTTTATGGGAATGTCGAGCAGAAATATGGCACTTGAACTCTTATCAACGCTGAGCCTGATACCAGTAACTGAGCAGCTGTCAGGTGTGTGAAAAGAATGCCCTGCTTCTAACCATGCAGGATTTTGTTTCAGAACTTGACAGCTCTATCCTGCAACTCTGTCCTGCCAGTCTACAAAAAATTTTCTTTTTCCTTTGTTATCTGGGGGTGGTTGAAACTAGTGTTAGTCCATTTGAAATTTAGTTCTTGTTAAACTGTTTTTGAAGAGCATGGTTATTGCTCAGGCCAGAAATCTTGTTTTTGGGGGATGAGTTTTGAAAACATACTGCTTCTAGAAAAAGAGGATGTCATGAGTATATGTAGAAGTAGGGGTAATGTCCTGCTTTTGGTGACCTCTCACTCATCTGGAAATGTCTTACTTGTGGAATATATATCACATCCCAGAGAGGGTTCCATAAAGCTGAAAACCATGTAGAGGAGGTGGAAGGATAGAGCTGAAATCCTGAAGCAAGGCTGTCTAGCGGTCAGTACCATTTTGTGCCTCCCTTCTCAGGGGGAGAGCAGGGCTAGGAGGGGATGTCTTGTCTACACAGGAGAGGTAGGAAGTTAGAACTTAATCTAAAAAAGTTCCTATTTGATGTACTCTCTACCGGTTTTTGCAGGGTCAGGTTGTTGAAATAGCTTATAATAGCTCGTGGGGTTTAGATGTGAGGGCTTCATGATGTTACTGTGCATATCCAGGTGTACTTCAATCCACAGTGCTACTAGCTCATTTTGGAGCATGTGTGTGGGAGAGGATGGTGAGAAAAGTGGGTTTCTCTGATTTGGAACAGAGTTAGAGATGGCACATTGTTTGCTCAAAGGTGTATGAGAAACCTGTAGCTGAATAGCAAGTCCAGCTCTGAGCTCCCATCTTCTAAGCCTTCCGGACTCCTGCTTACCCAGGGAATGAAGAGTGGCATTGTACAGGTTGCGGGTGTGTTTTATCTTTGGACTTCAGACAGTGCCCCTGAATTGAGAAACTCTGATAGGTGAGAGTGGGCTGTAGGTAAGGGTGAGATGGTTCACATGCAGTACTGTCAACCTGGGAGGAGTGACACTCTCAAAGAACTAGTAGAACTCTGGAGGTCAGGTTTAGTGCAGAGAGGAAATGTAGATATCCTTGGTCAATTGGGGACTTAGAGGGGGAGGGAAATAACAAAAAAGTAAAATTAATGTCATTAAAGCTTATTTTCTTACAGTCCTTGTTTTGCAACTTTCTAGAGAGAAAAACGTTCTGAAATGTGCTATTTCATAATAAAAAAGTATTCCCTTTCATGCCTTAAATATATAGATGATTCTGCAGAAGTACATCTTGTCTTTAAGACTTCCATACATTTAAGAAAAAAATTACTAAAATGTAAATATGAAATGAAACATGGTTTGTCTAAAATACGACTGTTGAAAACCACCATTTTTTCAAAGGCAAACACTGATTTAATGTAAAAGGTAATTGAAAACTAGTTCTAACTTCCCATCTGTACCAGTGTGTTTCCTCTTCTTTCCTTTTCCAATAGAATGGAGAGATGAGTCAGGAGGAAAAATGAAAATTCATAGAAAGCTTAAAATTATTTTCCACTGTTTAAAAGCAGTGGAACACAGATAGTTTTTTCATCAATAATCTTTCTAATTTCTGTTTTAAAATGTATTGTTGCTATCACAGTATGGCAACAAACAAACAAAATACGTGCGGCAGTATGTTTGATACCATTAGATTTCAAGTGTTGATGTTACCAAACTATAGCAGGTAACCATTACCATTACATCCCCTTTTAAGTACATAAAATGAAGCTATTGCAGCTTAAGCTGGGCTGATAATGGCTGGATTCTCTTTTTTTTTTTTTTTTTTTGTGGCGGTACTGTCCTTTTCTCTCAGAAGGGAATAGCGTTGTAGCTGTGATAGTCTAAGGCTATAAGAGAAATATGGCTTGCTGGAAGACACAATAGCTCTTACTGCCCTGTCATTTGTAGCTGGAGAAAAACAGGCATGAAGTGTCGTCATGAGGCCCCACAGTAAATTCAGTGTTAGCTGTGGAACAAAGGAAAGAGTTATGAACTGCTCAGTGTAGGGCATGGTGGATATGAGGTAGCTTTTCTAAAAATAAGTAAGAAAGGTTATTCAATAAAAAGCATACAGCGACATACTTGATAGGATGAAAATAATCACATCAAGTAAAGTAGCCACTGTGTAAATAGTGCTAATATGAAAAGTTGTCTGTAACGTAAAAATGTAGACCACTTGGCTTTATTGTTTTTTTTAATGTTCTGTAACAGTTCCTTTCTATTCTTATTAGCATATTGTATTTACTAGTGAATGAGTATGCATCTCTGTGAACTGTGTGTATGTGCGCTTAATCTGCAGTAGGTAAGTAGTTCTTTTGAATTCAGTGAGTTATAAAATTAAGCATGTGCTGCACTGGGCAGAAGCCAGAGCATTTTTCACTTTGAAGGAGAGGGTCCTGTATGAATTCCTTTTAGAGACTTTGATGAAGGCCTGAATAAGAGGTTCATGAAATAAACAAAAAGGAGTGGGGTCTTTTAATAATTTTTGTACCAGTGTTAGCATGTTGACACTTCCATATGACTCTTGCGATATAGCATATATATACGTTGGGTTTGAAGTTTGAAGTCTAATTCTTGAGCATACTTTGTAATGGGGAAGAACTCCACACTAAAACAAATATCGTAAACCAAATGTGCAAGCCCAGCTTAATTTACTTCTGTAAATTCCTGGTGGATATCATCAGCAAGTAAGTTCAAAAGCTAAAGATGAAGCATGATGACGAGACTTGTGCAGGGTGATGGTGTGGAAAGTTGTTCTAACGCAGCCGTGCTCTGAGACCATGCCTTCATGTGCAGAGTTACGCCACTGACATTTGAGGCCTTTTGTAGTTGGTGGAAAAAATTCAGCTGCCTGCGTTTGGATTTGGCTGAAGCCAAAGCGAGAAGAGAGCTAAGGAAATCAATGAAAGGCTTTTTAAATGCACCTAAGGGAGTTAGGTGCCCGACTCCTATTGAAATTCAATTGGATTTAGTTGCATGGAGGCTTTGGAAAACCTCAACCTAAAATTACAGGCCTGCTGTATTCTTTATTAGTCCCAGTCTTATTGTTCTGTGCTCTTGGCGCTGATAAAGGGAAAATAGAAAAGGTTCAGCACAATCAACTCTTCTAACTCTGTCTCACAGTAAGCATGCCTTTATTCTTCAGAGCATGCACACTCACGTAAATATTATTTCATCTTAATTAAAGACATTAAATAAGGATTCTGTAATGATCTCCAGTAACTTATTAGGATTACTTACTGACCTCTGAAGATAGAAATGTGATACTGATTCCATGTTTTTGTTTTCTGTTGTCTGTTAAATCATTTAGTGCCAAATATTCTAGATAAAGAATTTTAGCAAGTGATGCTAGGCTTTTTGAAAGGAAGGAACAAAGTGTTTTGGCTCTAAACATTTTTTTTAAACTTAGCATTATTGTTTTTCACTTGAAGATGCAATTTACAAAATCTTTGGGAGTCTGGAGGCAAAGTAAGGGGGGAAAAATCCCCAGTCCTAAATAGTGCTTTTGGCACTTGATGATGTTCAGTAAATCTTTCTATATATATGAAAAACCATTTATCTTTTTATTTTTGATCAGTACTTCATCAAATTGGAATTTTTACTTTATTGAGCTTGGTATTTGTTTGGCTAGGCCCTCTGATTTTGCTGTTCTGTGTATCTTAGAAAACACAGTGCAGCTTTCAGGAAAAAAATCCTGCCTTTTTCAACAGAACAAAGAGGGGCCTCTCTATACAAAGTGAGTGAGATTAGAAGAAACAGTTGCCTTTGCTGCTGTTAATTTGCATATCCTGCTTGGGCTATATGCAAGTGCTGTCTGAAGCATTTTGAATGCCCTTACGTGTCAGGTAAACAGCGTGCTGCAAAGTGGACTCTAGCTCTCCCTGAACTGTAGCCTGCAGTGTTTGTTTTTTGTGTGCTACCTTTCTCTGAGTGTACATGTAACTTATTGCTCTACATGAGAGATACATTCCTGCTTTTTTTAACCTTTTGGTGGCTGTAGAGGATATGCTGCGTCCTGCTTGTGAAGATGCTGAGCATGTTTCTCTGTTGCCCGATGCAGCTCTACAGCCCTTGTCTGATGGCAAGTGCCGCATTCTTCATTTTGCATTAGCATCAGCAGATCTATTGTCCCCTCTCTTGGTTCCTTCGGAGTCCTCCTTGTCACGACTTCTGGACAAAACTTTTGGCAGTATCCTGACTCCATTACTGATGCCTGGGATTGCAAGGTTACTGTTCCACCTTACTGCTGGCACATGAGATCTGTAGCAGATCTCTTCTTTTGCCTTGCCTTACAAATAGGTAACAGTGCAAGTAGTGCCACAGGCATCCTATAGATGAGGTAATGCTGCTTGGAATGCAGTCACTGTATAAGCTATGGGAGAGTGTATTTCCTTGTTTAAAGAAGTTAATGAGAATTTTACCGTCCTTGAAGCTAAGAAACCAAATTCAAAAGAATTGTGGGAATAATGTTGATGCCTCCAATGAGAATAATGTATTAGAGCTTACATATGATATGGCAGGAGTATTGGTAGGCAATTGGTAGGCAAAAGGTATGGCATTGGTAGGAGTCATATTCTCAGTGGAAAGTTAGGGTGGGAGGAAATTCTTACAATATAAGAAGTGTGTACTTCTGAGGCCTGGAAGTCATCCCCCTCATTAATGTCTCTTGTTTTCTTGTGCTTGTTACCTCCTTTTCCTTTTAAGGTAGCCACCTCTGTAGCAGATGAAATAAGCTGTATATTATCTTTGATATTTTTTTGTTGTTGTTGTCAGTAGCCAGTTGGAGTAATATGGTGGTATGCTTTGCCTCCTCGCTCGTAAAACATGTTGTGTTTATGGAGCTCATTGAAAAAATGAGTAAAGGGATTCTTGTTCATAACAGGTTTCAGATGACCTCATATAGTCCTCCCACATCAAATGACTGCATGAACTTCTGTGGTGCTCCATGAGCAGTTAGAGCTTTGAGATCTACAGGCAGAGCCTCAGGCAGTATGTTCTCTGTGCAGAAGCTTTCTCAGCCTCTAGAGACAATTTCTTTATCTGTTACATAGTTGGTTTTATGGTGTCATGATCCATTCTGTGTCAGGGTTTTAATCTAAGCTATTAATCTATTTGCTTAAAAACATCTCCTTCAGCTAAGTTTAGGGACTCTGTCCTTCGTTTTGGAGTTGCTACTGCACTTTATCTCACAGTGTGGATGTTGGATGCCTCCCAACACTGGATTGCAGCTTTTACAATCCAGTGGGGTGTCATGGGTTCAGCAGTAGCAGTCATTTTTTCTCCTTCTTAGTGGCTGGTGCGGCGTTGTGTTTCTAACTTTCAGC